>NW_025567679.1:132500-160978 GCF_020424385.1 Procambarus clarkii
CTAGGCAGTGATGTGGTGGAGGCTGACTCCATACACAATTTCAAATGTAGATATGATAGAGCCCAGTAGGCTCAGGAACCTGTACACCAGTTGATTGACGGTTACGAGGCGGGACCAAAGAATCAGACCTAAACCCCCGCAATACAACTAGGTGAGTTCACATATACATACATACACACACATACATATACACAAACGAATCATACGTATTGTCCTATCTGATATATATTTATATATATAACGATTCACAATTCAATCACACTTTTGAGATATATATACAAGAGTTGTTACATTCTTGTACAGCCACTAGTACGCGTAGCGTTTCGGGCAAGTCCTTAATCCTATGGTCCCTGGAATACGATCACCTGCCGCGAAGAATCGTTTTTTCATCCAAGTACACATTTTACTGTTGCGTTAAACAGAGGCTACAGTTAAGGAATTGCGCCCAGTAAATCCTCCCCGGCCAGGATACGAACCCATGACATAGCGCTCGCGGAACGCCAGGCGAGTGTCTTACCACTACACCACGGAGACTGGTTGAGACTTACATCATTTGCAATAAAATTTACACTACAAGCCAAACTACAAACTAGACTACAATGAAGTTACTCTACAGGAAGTGACAAGTTACTCTATATCCCCTCAACCCTCCCCTGCCGTCCCCTGCCTCTGTCTATAACCCGTCAACCCTCCCCTGCCGTCCCCTGCCTCTGTCTATATCCCCTCAACCATTCCCCCTGCCGTCCTCTGCCTCTGTTTACATCCTCTCAACCATCCCCTGCAGTCCCCTGCCTCTGTCTATATCCCCTCAACCCTCCCCCCTGCCGCCCCCCCCTGCCGCCCCCCCCCCTGCCGCCGCCCCCCTGCCGCCGCCCCCCTGCCGCCCCCCCCTGCCGCCACCCCTGCCGCCCCCCCCTGCCGCCCCCCCCCTGCCGCCCCCTGCCATTCACGGTAGCCCTCATGTATCCTCACATTGACCCCTCCTTTCCCCTCGGCGTGCAGCGCTGGGGTTGGTCTCTCCCCTCACAGGCTTGGCCCCTCACTTTCTCTCTCTTTCTCTCCCCTCCCATGACTCTCTCCCCTCTCTGTCTCTCCATGACTACGACCCCTCACCAGCCTCCACACAGCCGCTCAGCGGGTCCTCACTGCATGGCTCTTGCCATAGTCCACAACAGTGGCCATATTCGGTCTATATTACCGCACTTGACGGAGGGTAGTTTGGCCCTTGTGTTGCGCTGGGTGGTGCCTGCGTGTGCGTGGGCCGTGCTTGTGCGGTCACGCACTCGCAAGAAGTGCGTGTGCGTGCAGAGAGAGATATATATATGTATACGTATGTGACTGCGTTGTTGTGTGGGTGTGTTTGCCAATAACTTTTGGTGTGTGAATGTGTTTATATTTCTGAGACTGTGTGTATATACATATATGTCATAAACTCATACGCGAACGCACGCACATGCATTCACACACACACACACACACACACACACACACACACACACAGAGGAGGTCATCTAGAAGCTCGAACATTCTGGCGAACATTTCATGAGAGACAGAGAACATTTCTGTCTCGGATGAAACATTTTCAGACGGTAAAATAGGAGCGATAATCAGAGGCAATGTATCAGACAGAATGTTATATATATATTTATATTATATATATATATATATATATATATATATATATATATATATATATATATATATATATATATATATATATATATATATATATATATATATATATATAAACCTGTTTGCAGATGATGCAAAGCTACTCTGAAAGATAAGAGACTCAGACAATTAGTTCTGACTATTAAGATGAGCTATACAGGAATGAGTATATGGAGCAACACTTTGCTCATGAAATTGAAGGCGAAGAAATGCTTCGTTGTAAAATGGGAAATGGGAGAAAACAGTCCAAACACAGCCTACTAATTATGTGAAAAGGCTTGATAAACAACTCTGTCAAAGAAAAACATTGAAGGCTAGTTCAGGATCTTAAAGTCTGACCCAAAGACCACATTAAAACAGGTTGTGGGAAGAGCCTATGTTGTGCCTTCCTACTTCAGAATCGCTTCTAAATGTATGGACGGTGAAATGCATGGACAGTGAAATGCAAGGACAGTGAAATGCATGGACAGTGAAATGCATGGACAGTGAAATGCAAGGACAGTGAAATGCAAGGACAGTGAAATGCAAGGACGGTGAAATGCATGGACGGTGAAATGCATGGACGGTGAAATGCAAGGATAGTGAAATGCATAGACGGTGAAATGCATGGACGGTGAAATGCTTAGCGTTCACAATCAAAATCGGAATTTGCTGCGCTTGTGTAGTTCCTATACCTCAAGAAGCCCATCAGTAAGCTGGAAAAGGTGCAGACATGCTAATAAATGGCTTCCGGAGCCGGAGGCCAACAGCTTCGACGAGAGTCTAATGGTGTTAAATTGGCCGGAACTGGACGACAAGAACAAGAGGCGATATGATCACTACGTACAAAATAGGAACAGGATTTAACCAAATTGATAAAGACGAATCCCAGAAACCTGCAGCAACATCAAGAACATGAGGTCATAGAATAAAAGATAAGGAAGCAATGAAAAGGAACCAAAGCAATTAATAATAGTACAGATATATATATATATATAGATATATATATATTATATATATATATATATATATATATATATATATATATATATATATATATATATTATAAATAATATGTGTGTGTGTGTGTGTGTGTGTGTATGTAATATTAGTAATAATTATTTAGTAATTCAGCTAGAAAGCATGTCAGTAATAATAATAATGATAATCACATATACCCAGAGAATAGTTTATTATCATTAATCACAGCTGTAATCATAAAAATAATTTATATATTATAACCTGAAAAAACTGACATGTCAATTATTGTGATGCATTTATCTGTGCAATATCGCATTATTCTGTTTTTTTTTTCATTGCATTGCACATAGTGTATAAATCACCTTTTATTACCTAATTTCTGATATCTTCAATTTTTTTCCAATTTTTTTTTCAAGGGAACAAATTCAGAACAAATCATTTTAGCACTTGCTTCTGATTACCAAAACAACGCCCTAATCTTCTTAAGAACAAGCATATTACATGTATATAATCGCTTTTGAAATTAAACAAAGTTCAGAATTACTCCTAGTACAGTTACCCGGATGTTATATATATATATAATATATATATACTATATATAATATATATATATATATATATATATATATAATATATATATATAATGTGTGTGTGTGTAAATTGACGTTTCCCCGAACTAATGAGCATTAGCCTCGGTAGGTCAGATGGGATCGGGAGTGCTAATGAATAAACCGAATAATCTCAGATACAACGCTTGACACATCTTGAGCCGGGCCGATGTGGCAGCACTTGCGGAGACTCTAACCTGCGGACCAGCCACTTCAGACGAGTGAAGCCTGAGAGGCGGGGCCCAGGAACAGAGGCTCGATCCCCACAAGTCCAGCCAGACTAGTACAAACACACGCTCTCCCGCTAAATAAGGAGAACGCAATACTTTGTTTTACTGTGATGCGGACAAGAATTTTCTTGAAATTGTCATGTTGATAAGACTGGTGTCTTAGGGTGTCAAGAGTTATAAGGTGAAGACAGTGAATGTGATAAGCAGGAACACAAACAAGTAGGAATAAACTGTAGAAAAACACTTGAGAATTTATTTAGGTGAAAACTAAAAATAATAAGAACTTCTGGATTTATTTAACAAATGACAATCGTAAAACAAATGATAAATGATTCTAAATGTGTATATATATATATATATATATAATATATATATATATATATATATATATATATATATATATATATATATATATATATATATATATTCATTTTCCTCTCATCTGTTGGAAATATAAAAATATAGGAAATTATCACCGACATTTTTCATGGAAACCAAAAATATTAATGCATAAAACATATTAAAAATAATCGTATTTACATATTTGCTTCCTTTAATTTGTATTACATAAATTACCTTACGTCATTGTGTGAATGCGGAAAATGTAATACATCACATGAACAGTTTGATATATATATATATATATATATATATATATATATATATATATATATATATATATATATATATATATATATATATATATATATAATGTGTGTGTGTGTGTGTAAATCACGAAAAATATACGCGTGATTAAAAATGTGAAAGTGACAGACCTGAGTCTGTTTGCCTCCTTTCTGAAGATGTATTAATATATGAAAGTACCTAAGGAAATTCCTGTTTCAATTCTTCCTCCGTGGTCAACAACTGTGATATATATATATATATATATATATATATATATTATACATATATATATATATATATATATATATATATATATATATATATATATATATATATATATATATAATATTATTGATAGATGATATCTGTGATCATGTCGTCTCTGTTCAGGACATTGTAACAATCTCTGGGGGATAAATGCTGGTTGTATGAGGCATTCTCTATCACTCTGGCGTATTTCTTCCGGTATACAGTTTCTGGTATACATTGTCACATACATTCTGGAGCACATTGTATTTCTGACACCACTTTTCTCACTTCAACTGAGGTATAAGTATTCTCTATCACTATGTATATATTACCGCGAATCTCTCTCTCCGACTCCCTCTTTCACTCTCCTTCTAACATTCCCATCCTCCCTCTCCCTCCCTCTCCCTCCCTCTCTCATCCTCATTTTCTTTCCCTCTCTCCCATCCTTCCCCTTTCCTTCCGTTTCACACCCTCCGTCCCTGTTTATATCAATATTAAAGACCCTCTCTCTATCTTCATTAATAAATCTATACCTAAAGTCCCTACTTCCTCTCTTGGTTCATATGTAGCTACATACAGTAGACCCACACGTCCTGATTCTTCCTATTCTTTCTGCATAATAGTATACACACTCAAAATTGTATACGCGCGCACACACACACACACACACATACACACACACTCTACTTCCCAAATCTTCCTTTCAACAATACAAACATTCTCTCTACTTTCTATACAACATGCACATACCTCCCGTTTTTTCTATATATTAGGCAGTCATCACTCTGTCTCTCTATATCTCTCTCTCCCCTACTTTACCGTCTCTTACTTTACCGTAACATTCCTAATATATGTGTGTGAATGTATATCTCTATCTAGATTTCTAGATAGATTTCTCTATCTAGAAATCCAACATTCAGTTTGCAACTCCGTATGTATGTATTTATACTTTAATCTGAATAAAAATTATTATTATTATTATTATTATTATTATTATTATTATTATTATAATTATTATTATTATTATTATGTTAAATATAAGCCCTTCTCTCAACCTCAAATCACTAAGCCGCATCGACACAGTTCCCAATGCACACTAAATTGCGTACAACGCGCGCTATAGGATACTGATTTTGTCTTTGTTTTTCACAAAGAAAGTTCATTCGTAAAGGGGGTTTGGTAACAATTTTGGCGCGTGCATGGCAGTCGTATTAGTTGATTGGATTCAATTTAATTTAAAGGGATAAAGTATTAGGTTAGGGTATATTCTGGCAAAGTCACTAATACTTAAAGCGTTCCCCCTACTCCTCTAACTCTGTGCAACATGCATAGCCTTGTATAATATTGTATTCAACGTAGAGTATATTGTATTCAACGCAGAGTATATTGTATTTTATCCCTCAGTGTTGCATTACACCCTTGAGAGAGTTGTGTTATTCACTGGTTAACTGGCCAATGTATTATTTCCGAACAATATATTATGACCTTATTGCTGTGTCATATTCATGTTTGTTGAATCACAAAATGTATTTGATGTATTATATCGAGTATTGTATTACACCCACAGAATACATTTTTTTTTTACACATCAAAATTTGTTTACCTTGGAAACATTATTATACCCTGGGAGTACTGTATTATACCCTGGGAGTACTGTATTATACCCTGGGAGTACTGTATTATACCCTGGGAGTACTGTATTATACCCGGGGAGTACTGTATCATACTCGGGGAGTACTGTATCATACCTGGCGAGTACTGTATTATACCCGGGGAGTATTGTATTTTACCCGATGAGTACTGTATTATTCCCTGGGAGTACTGTATTATACCCGGGAAGTACTAAATTATACCCGGGGGAGTACTGTATTATTACCTATGAGTACTGTATTACATTTTATGAGTATTGTATTATACTCTGAGAGTACTGTATTACATCCAATGAGTACAGTATTACACACTATGAATACTCTATTATACAATGGCGTACTGTGTTACATCCTGGGATTGCTGTATTATATCAAGGGAGTTATGCAATATACCCCCCTGAGAGTATAATATTCACAGGGGGTATTATACCCTTAGGAGTACTGTATTATACCCCCTACTAATATTGTGTTACACCCTGGGAGTACTGTATTGTACCCTAGGAGTACTGTATTTCACCCTGGGAGTATTGTATTATATCCTGGGAGTACTCTATTATATCCTGAGAGTTATGCATTATACCCCTGAGAGTATAATATTCCCAGGGGTATTACACCTCTAGGAATACTGTATTATACCCCTGCGAATACTGTATTTACCCTAGGAGTACTGTATTACACCCCGGGAGTACTGTATTACACCCCGGGAGTACTGTATTACACCCCGGGAGTACTGTATTACACCCCGGGAGTACTGTATTACACCCCGGGAGTACTGTATTACACCCCGGGAGTACTGTATTACACCCCGGGAGTACTGTATTACACCCCGGGAGTACTCTATTACACCCCGGGAGTACTGTATTACACCCCGGGAGTACTGTATTACACCCCGGGAGTACTGTATTACACCCCGGGAGTACTGTATTACACCCCGGGAGTACTGTATTACACCCCGGGAGTACTGTATTACACCCCGGGAGTACTGTATTACACCCCGGGAGTACTGTATTACACCCCGGGAGTACTGTATTACACCCTGGGAGAACTGTATAACATCCTTACTCCTAGACATCATGACTTCCAGATCCCGTACATGTTGCTGAAGTAATGTGGACAGATTTGATGGTGTCTTGTACCCTGTATTATGTATATGATCCTAATTTGTACTGTTCCTAAGTACCTGGAATTTACCTCTGGTTGATCAACCAGGCTGTGACTCGTACGTCAGGCTGCGAGCAGCCGCGTCCAACAGCCTGGTTGATCAGTCCGGCAACCAGGAGGCCTGGTCGACGACCGGGCCGCGGGGACGCTAAGCCCCGGAAGCACCTCAAGGTAACCTCAAGGTAAGGTAACATGTTATTTTCAGCTGCCCAATCGAAAACTTTATTAATGGCACATTGTAGTTTTGCAATGTCTTTTACAGAAGAAATTTTCATGCTGATTTTGGTGACATCTGCAAAGGATGACACGAAGTTGTGACTTGTTTATTTGTCTTGATATGATATGAGAATGAGGTAAAGCAGTGGTGCAAGGACTGTGTCCTGGGGTACAGAGCTTATCACTGTGCACGGATTCGATGTTATTTGATTAACTGTTACTCCTTTAGTTCTGTTTGAGAGAAAGTTGAATATCCATCGCCTTACTTTGCCTGTTAACCCCCCAAAATGAGGTCAATAGGAATATCACTTAATAATGTTTAAATATATTAAATGCTTTTGCAAAGTTCGTGTATACCATACCTGCATTCTGTTTTTCTTCTAATGCATCATTAATTTTGTCATGGTGGTCGAGTAGCTACGAAAAGCATGATCTTCTTGCTCTAAATCCATGTTGGCCTGGCTTGTGGAGGTCACTGATCTCCAGAACACTAGAGATCTGACTTCTGATCAATCTGTCACAAACGGTTTTTTTATAAGGGACATTAGTGCAACTGGTCTTTAATTCTTAGCCACTGTTTTGCTCCCTTGTGTAGAGGAGCTATGTCTGCTCCTTTAAACGTTGGTGTTATCTGCCGCGTGTCCAAGCATTTATCCCACAGTACACCGAGTGCTTGTGCAACTTGCACTCTGCATTTCTTTATAAATATTAAGTTCCAGGAATTCCAGTTCCAGAAATTATTTTAGGCGTTTTTAGATGATTAACGCTGGTGAAGCTGCGAAGTAACGAGCTTCCTAGTAATGGCAAGCTTTCCATAGCTGTGAGATATTTATATTTTGAGTTTAAAGGATGATGTAGTTGTTTCTTATTGTGAAGATCTAAGATTTGACCCCCCCCCCCTCCCCAATAAAAATGAGTAAAGTTCTGAGATATGTGAAATGAGTGATGATAGATTACATGAGGGTTGGTACTACTGTAGTTGAAACTTTGTACATCTGTGTAAACTTCCTGGTCTCCAGAGGATAAGTGAGTAATGGTGAGTAATAGACTGGTGAGTAATGAAATGCATTCTAAATTCTTAAATGTATTCTTTTGTGACTCGTGACGTGAGCCATGACCTAAACAAGTGGTGACCTGACCCACGACCTGCCAACACTTGGTAACTTCAGCAACAAATTCAGATTCCTGCTCTGTGACGACCGACCTGAGAAAGAGTTAGTCATGCCTGATATAAACATACGCCATTTTTACCTGTTATCGCTAAATATCACTGAACACTTCCAAGGGTTCAGGAGTTTAATCAAGTAGCCTTCTAGGACCGAGATATGGTTTATGTCTGGGGTTTATACATCCAGTTTCCGCTAAGTTTCCACCCGTTCGGTTCCCGGCCATGATATCAAGAGTATATGTTTTGTCCACTTGGGTAAAACACACAGTTTTTCCTAGTTGTTTTACACTGTAATCGTTTTCTTTGGTTTCCATATTTTTTTCTTGCTGTGTGAGGTTAACTTTGCTGAATTTGTGTTCATAGCTTTGTGGGATAGCTTGAGACTTACGATTTCCTCTGAGTTGTTCAAGACTTGGAGTACAGTGTGCCAGAATTGTATTCTCTCTCTCTCTCTCTCTCTCTCTCTCTCTCTCTCTCTCTCTCTCTCTCTCTCTCTCTCTCTCTCTCTCTCTCTCTCTCTCTCTCTCTCTCTCTCTCTCTCTCTCTCTCGCCAGTATTCCTGCACTCTTCCTCTCGTCTCTCTCAGTTCCATCTCCCATTTTCTCGTGGCTGATGGATTGCAACGGTGCTTCATTGCATCAGACCGTTACTGCAGCGGTGCCAAGCATTGTGGAGTAGCCTTCCTGCAGCGGTGCCAAGCATTGTGGAGTAGCCTTCCTGCAGCGGTGCCAAGCATTGTGGAGTAGCCTTCCTGCAGCGGTGCCAAGCATTGTGGAGTAGCCTTCCTGCAGCGGTGCCAAGCATAGTGGAGTAGCCTTCCTGCAGCGGTGCCAAGCATAGTGGAGTAGCCTTCCTGCAGCGGTGCCAAGCATAGTGGATTAGCCTTCCTGCAGCGGTGCCAAGCATAGTGGATTAGCCTTCCTGCAGCGGTGCCAAGCATAGTGGATTAGCCTTCCTGCAGCGGTGCCAAGCATAGTGGATTAGCCTTCCTGCAGCGGTGCCAAGCATAGTGGATTAGCCTTCCTGCAGCGGTGCCAAGCATAGTGGAGTAGCCTTCCTGCAGCGGTGCCAAGCATTGTGGAGTAGCCTTCCTGCAGCGGTGCCAAGCATAGTGGAGTAGCCTTCCTGCAGCGGTGCCAAGCATAGTGGAGTAGCCTTCCTGCAGTTATCTCTTTTACGACTTTTGATGCTCGGGGAAAACATTGACACGCAGATGCAATATTTTATACCAAGCGGATATTGTTTACCAAAAATCAGGAAAATCTGGATGTTGGGGATGAAATGTGTGTGGGATGCTGGGAGGTGCTTCTCGCCTTCACATATTTAACCTCCCTTGTTTGGGCTCTTTGACACACAGACACAGTTACAGCCCCGCTCCTGTGCCAGGTAAGTCCACTACGGGCTCACCATAGCCCGTGCTACTTGGAACTTTTGTTCCGAGTAGCTGAATCTATAGCAACAACAGCTCTTTGACACGGGAGACATCTCCTGTCATGCTGGGTGCAGTCGCACCTCCACAGATCTACAGTATCATCTACTGATACTGGTTATGGCTCAAAAGGGCCACCACTTACGGGCTATTCATGCCCGTGCCACCTTTTGGGTGGCTTAATCTTCATCAATCAATCAATCGGCTCTTTGAGTTTAGTTCGTTAGGTATTCTCTCACTCTGGTATTCTCTCTCTGAGATCCCCGGCAGTCTTCGGCTGGGATCACTTTTTGAAGGATTCTTGTCAAGCTAAGAATGTGCTCTATATCCATCCTTCCCGTTCTCCTTTCTTATAGGTCAACTTGTTATAGAACTCTCTTAGAATGGTTAGTATTTTTCTTTCTTGAATTATTGTTTCTTCTTTGTAATTCAGTTTGTTCTCTCCAGAATTGCTTCATTTGCTTTGCTAGGTGTGTGCATTTGTGTATGTGTTTGTGTATATTTGTGTGTGTGTGTATTTGTGTGTATGTGTATATAGTATGTGTATTTACTATGTGTATTAATAATATTTACTGTTTGTGCCTGCAGGATCGAGGTATTAGCTCTTGAACCCCGCCCTTCTAACCAATCTATTTTTCCTCTTTTATATCTACTACATATATTTCTCTCTAACACACGCACGCACACATCGCCAAGAAGCAGTCCGTAGCAGCTGTCTAACTCCCAGGTACCAATTTACTGCTAGGTGAACAGGTGCATCAGAATGAAAGAAACTTTACCCACTTGTTTCTGCCTCCACCAGGAATCGAACCCGGGCCCTTAGGACTACGATCCCCGAGCGCTGTCCACTCAACCGACAGGCCCCCTCCCCCTCCCCGCATGTGTATATGTGTGTATAGTTAGCTCTTGTTACGTACGCATGTGGGTGCTCGAGAGAGAGAGAGAGAGAGAGAGAGAGAGAGAGAGAGAGAGAGAGAGAGAGAGAGAGAGAGAGAGAGAGAGAGAGAGAGAGAGAGAGACCAATTAAGCTCAAATACTTCTCTAGAATCGTTATAGAGACACTCAGCAACTGACACAACGTCTCATGTACCCCCACCCCCACCCCCTCCCATGTATCCTACACATGCAGTCAGCATCCTGCCGCGGGCTAATCCTCACCTTAGAGCACCACACACAGTGTCCACGAGAGATCGAACGGAAGCGGTTTTTAATTCGCCTCTGAAGCGCGCAGGTTTGATAGAGTATCGGTCGGCAACACCACAGAGGTGAGCAGAGCCGCCTCCTGACTCTCTTAGAGTCACGGGGCTCTATGTTGAGAGGCTTGGCCGCCGTCACACTCGGAGGATTAGGTTATGATGGCGGAGAAATTAATCGGAGTTGGTTGTGTGATCCGCTGCGATGGATTATGTAATCGCACTCAAAGTATTTACGTGATCAAGCTCAGCGGATTGATTCATCAGCCTCAAGGGCTAGAGTCAGCCTGTATATCATACAAGATATTATATAAAGGATCGTGTATGGACGCATAGGATGGATAGACAAAGTATTAGAAAATTTTGATCCCGTGTGTTCATCAAAATTATCATCCTGCTCTAAAAATAATAATAATAATTATAACTCGAACGAAAATCAGTACATTTAAAGTCCTCATTTTACCAATATTTAACAAGAATCGAACACAACAAATGTAAAGTATTTTACATAATGAACAAATTGTGTAGTGTAGTGTATTTTACATAATTATATTGATTTTACTTATATTATCAAGGCCTCAGACTTCCAATTATTATTTTAAGTTTCTCTTAGGTATATGTTTAAGTTTAAACTATTTAAATTATATTAATTGTTCCCGCGTCCTTTGGATTACTACTTCACCGTAAACTAGGACACGACGACATTTTTATTTCATGGATATGATATAAAGTTCTTTAAATAACTTGAGGAAATATTATGAAGTTTTGTCTTCCTTAATAATAATAATAATAATAATAATTTTTATTTAGGCAAAGGTACATACATAAAGAGATTTTACAAAGTTTGTTGGCTTTATAGATAGAGCTAGTACATACAATGCCTAAAGCCGCTATTACGCAAAGCGTTTCGGGCAGAAACTTCACAACGAGTGAAGTAAACTTCCTGTTTATCTCTCTCTTTATCTCCCTCTTTTTCCTCTCTTTTCATTTCACCTCTTCGGTAATTTCTCCCTTCCTCCCACATTCCCTCTATCCCCCCCCCCCTCTCTCTCTCTCTCCTCTCTCTCTCTCTCTCTCTCTCTCTCTCTCTCTCTCTCTCTCTCTCTCACTGTATCTCACTTTCACTCCCTCCTTCCCTTATCCTTTCCCTCTCTCTCTCTCTCTCTCACTGTATCTCACTTTCACTCCCTCCTTCCCTTATCCTTTCCCTCCCTTCCCTCCCTCCCCTCCCTCCCAGCCCCCTCACTATCAACACCCTCATCACCATCGTTGACTTCAGACTTTTGACTCTTTTTTTTTTTTGTTTCTTTCCTTTTTTCTTTGTGGGTTGTGGCAGCTCGGACACACAGACAGACTTGCTCGGCGGCCACAGCTCGTACCTGCAAAAAAAAGGAATACTCTATATTTGGCAACTTTTTAGATATTTTTGGGCCTGTCAGCGTAGTGTGTGTGTGCCATGAGCTGGCGGTTGTGGTAGTAGTGGTGGTAGTAGTAGTAGTAGTAATAGTAGTAGTAGCGATGATGATAAAGTAGTGATGTAGAAGTATTTATAATGAAAGAGAATTTGTAGTAGGAATGCAGTGGTAGTTATGAGTTGGTATGAGTAGTGTTGCATTAGTATTAATGGAAGCAGAAGTCCTCGTGTAGTTCACGTTAGTAGTAGTGATAGCTGTTGCAGCATGTCTGGAAGTGGTAGTTGTGACGCCCGTGACATTCGCAACAACACTATTACTCTTATCAGTAGTTGAGGCGATAGGGGCAGCTTGGTGAGGGGGGGGGGAGGACCAATCACAAATGTAATGTGCCCAAATATCACTATCTCTTATTATCAACCTTTACAATCCAAATCCATTTCGAACAATCTTCGGATTAGAGTGACCTGGCCACACATTACATCCCCCACTCAGGTTATCTTCAGGTTATCTCGAAATCATCTCCTTGAGATGATTTCGGGGCTTTTAGTGTCTCCGCGGGGACACTAAAAAGCCCCGGTCCTCGACCAGGCCTTCAGGCCTCCACCCCCACGAAGCAGCCCGTGACAGCTGACTAACACCCAGGTACCTATTTTACTGCTAGGTAACAGGGGCGTAGGGTGAAAGAAACTCTGCCCATTGTTTCTCGCCGGCGCCTGGGATCGAACCCAGGACCACAAGTCCCGCGTGCTGTCCGCTCGGCCGACCGGCTCCCTCTCCACACTCAGGTCGGCCTATCCACACTCAGGTCGGCCTATCACTCAAGTCGGCGTGCTGTCCGCTCGGCCGACCGGCTCCCTCCCAGGTCGACCTATCCACACTCAGGTCTGCCTAAAGTGGTCATCTACAGTAAAATACAACAATTAAAACCTACCAAATATTCGTGACACGACTGGGCCATAATCTCAGAAAGTTACACAGATTTCATCTTATTTTTTATTTGTATTTTATAACACGGTTAAGAGAAACTGTGAATTCCCCGGCACGCAATGGCCATTATACATCTTACAATGATTGTATATAATACAGCTAGAGACGCAATACAGAGTATATTTGATGTCTAAATGTAAGCTTGAAAGGTTGAGGTATCAGACAGGCTTTGTCGCCTCCTTACGTCTGCTTGTGAGTGTCTTAATAGTTAACGATGCTGGAGACAAGGCTTTTATAAGTGGAGATAATTGCTGATTGAGCCGGACGAAGGAGTAAGCTCATCTAATCACTCTCGTTGCCAGAAGAGACCAAAATTCATTTCCTCCAACTAATATGATGTGGAAATCTTTAATCACGTTTAAAAATGGAACATATATAAGATTGTGTCCACTTGTTTTCGTGTTAAATCTTTTAATATCATGAAATTGCAATGTTTTTGTTTAGTTTCCAAAATGGCAGCTTCCCAGTAACCAAAGCACCGACATTTGATGTTCTAGTTTATACTAATTATCCATCCAATGGGAATATAATGGTAGTTATGTCGTGGTGAACACGCATCGTTGCGTCACTGCGAAGGACGCAGTCACTTGCCTCTCGTTTCCCAGGGCTCGCCTCGTGAAGCAAGTTTCTCTCCTCGTGAAGCAAGTGTCTCTCCTCGTGAAGCAAGTGGCTCTCCTCGTGAAGCAAGTGGCTCTCCTCGTGAAGCAAGTGACTTGCGTCCCCCCGGCTGTGACCGGAAACACATGACGCAACAGAAGCTTCACCTTCTTCTGATTGATATTCTCGGGCCATCAAGGTATTGCATTTCATAACATATGAAAAGCCGGAATTAGAAATGTGTTTGTTACATTTGACTAGTATGATGTTTAGTTTCCATAAAGATCTCGACGGCTTATATATATATATATATATATATATATATATATATATATATATATATATATATATATATATATATATATATATGTATATATATATATGTCGTACCTAGTAGCCAGGACACACTTCTCTGCCTACTATGCAAGGCCCGATTTGCCAAATAAGCCAAGTTTTCATGAATTAATATATTTTCTCTATTTTTTTTCTTATGAAATGATAAAGCTACCCATTTCATTGGGTATGTGGTCAATTTTTTTTATTGGAGTTAAAATTAACGTAGATATATGACCGAACCTAACCAACCCTACCTAACCTAACCTATCTTTATAGGTTAGGTCAGGTAGGGTAGCCGAAAAAGTTAGGTTAGGTTAGGTAGGTTAGGTAGTCGAAAAACAAATATTTCATGAAAACTTGGCTTATTAGGCAAATCAGGCCTTGCATAGTAGGCTGAGAAGTGCATTCTGGCTACTAGGTACGACATATATATATATATATATATATATATATATATATATATATATATATATATATATATATATATATATATATATATATATATATATATATATATATATATTATATATATATATATTATATATATATATATTATATATATATATATATATATATATATATATATATATATATATATATATATATATAATATATATATATATATATATATATATATATATATATATATATATATATATATATAAAATAATAATCTAGGTAATCTAGGATCTTGGTGATCCTAGACGTCATGGGTTCGAATCCTTGTCTGGGTTATTTAAAGTTTTCAGTAATTTTATATCCAAGGACCATTTTTGCCTAACAAGCCGAGCTTTCCTGAAATTATATACTTTTGTAACAAAAATCTTGTGAGTTGATAAAGCTTTTCATCACATTATATTTACTTTGATATTTTGAAATTTGAGTTGACTATCACAGAAATATGACCAAACCTATCCTAGCCTAACTTAGCCCATCCTAACTTATCCTAACCTAAGTCAGTAGCTCATGGTCTTAAAATGTAATTATATAAATTCATATAAACTCTCTCCTTCACCTCCTTCTCTACTCCTCAACATTTTCCTCAACAAACTGCATTAAAGGAACTAACGTATAACCATATTGAAAATATGGTTATACGTATATACGTATAATACGTATATACGTATAACCATATTGAAAATATGGTTATACGTTAGTTAACGTTATAACCATATTTTTGGGCTATATTATATATGGTAAATATTAATATAACCATATTATTGAAAATAAAATGCTAGAAGGGGGAAGCGTAGTGAGTCTGAAGTCCTGTACTTTGCGAGATGGTGTGTCCGTGTAGTTAGTCGGTCCATGCAAAGGAAGGGGGTGGGGGGGACGTAGGGCTCGACCCGAAACCGCCTATGACTATCCCCGGACAAGGACCCGTCACCCTGCAAAGTTTGGTGAGGCTAGCCCTAAGCCTCTAACTGATATTCTTTGTTATGCTTCGTTTACACCGCTTCGCCTGGACGTCGCCTGGAGTATACCGCTTCATCCAGACAATGCCTGGAGTATACCGCTTCATCCAGACAGTGTTTGGAGTATACCGCTTCACGTGGAAAACGCCTGGAGTATACCGCTTCATCCAGACAATGCCTGGAGTATACCGCTTCATCTGGACCACGCGTGGAGTATACCGCTTCATCTGGACAACGCTTGGAGTATACCGCCTCATCTGGACAAAGCCTGGAGTATACCGCTTCATCTGGACCACGCCTGGAGTATACCGCGTCACCTGGACAATGCCTGGAGTATACCGCTTCATCCAGACAATGCCTGGAGTATACCGCTTCATCCAGACAATGCCTGGAGTATACCGCTTCACTTGGACAACGCCTGGAGTATACCGCTTAATATGGACAATGCCTGGAGTATACCGCTTCATCTGGACAATGCCTGGAGTATACCGCTTAATATGGGCAATGCCTGGAGTATACCGCTTCAGCTGGACAACGCCTGGAGTATACCGCTTCATCTGGACAACACCTGGAGTATACCGCTTCATCTGGACAACGCCTAGAATATACCGCTTTATCTGGACAACGCCTGGCGTATACCGCTTCACTTGGAAAACGCCTGGAGTATAACGCTTAATATGGACAACGCCTGAAGTATACCGCTTCATCCAGATAATACCTGGAGTATACCGCTTCATATAGACAATTCCTAGAGTATACCGCTTCATCAGGCCAACGCCTGGAGTATACCGCTTCATCTGGACCACGCCTGGAGTATACCGCTTCATCTGGACCACGCCTGGAGTATACCGCTTTATCTGGACCACGCCTGTAGTATACCGCTTCATCAGGACAACGCCTGGAGTATACCGCTTCATCCAGACAACGCCTGGAGTATACCGCTTCATCTGGAAAATGCCTGGAGTATACCGCTTCATATGGACAAGGCCTGGAATATAACGCTTAATATGGACAATGCCTGGAGTATACCGCTTCATCTGGACAATGCCTGGAGTATACCGCTTCAATTTGACAACGCCTAAAGTATACCGCTTCATCTGGACAATGCCTGTAGTATACCGCTTCATCGGGACAACGCCTGGAGTATACCGCTTCATCTGGACCACACCTGGAGTATACCGCTTCATCTGGACCACACCTGGAGTATACCGCTTCATCTGGACCACACCTGGAGTATACCGCTTCATCTGGACAACGCCTGGGGTATACCGCTTCATCTGGACAACGCCGACTGTCAGCAACTTCATCTGGATTAGCTGTGAACGATTTCAATAATTCTCCTATGGCGGCCTGGCCGGGGCCCAGCCTACATGATGGCCTGATCAAGGAGGCTGTTTGTCTCTGCATCGAGCAGAGGCCCACAAAGATGTCTCGGACAGCGAGATCGGGGAACGCCGGCCAGAACTTGTAGAGTTTTTGCTTTAAAACTTTCTTCGTTCTGAGGTGTTACTGTGTTGAGTGTGGTGTTACTGTGTTGAGTGTGGTGTTACTGTGTGTTGAGTGTGGTGTTACTGTGTGTTGAGGTGTGGTGTTACTGTGTGTTGAGTGTGGTGTTACTGTGTGTTGAGGTGTGGTGTTACTGTGTGTGTTGAGGTGTGGTGTTACTGTGTGTTGAGTGAGGTGTTACTGTGTGTTGAGTGTGGTGTTACTGTGTGTTGAGTGTGGTGTTACTGTGTTGAGTGTGGTGTTACTGTGTGTTGAGTGTGGTGTTACTGTGTTGAGTGTGGTGTTACTGTGTGTTGAGTGTGGTGTTACTGTGTGTTGAGTGTGGTGTTACTGTGTTGAGTGTGGTGTTACTGTGTTGAGTGTGGTGTTACTGTGTTGAGTGTGGTGTTACTGTGTGTTGAGTGTGGTGTTACTGTGTGTTGAGTGTGGTGTTACTGTGTGTTGAGGTGTGGTGTTACTGTGTGTTGAGGTGTGGTGTTACTGTGTGTTGAGTGTGGTGTTACTGTGTGTTGAGTGTGGTGTTACTGTGTGTTGAGTGTGGTGTTACTGTGTTGAGTGTGGTGTTACTGTGTGTTGAGTGTGGTGTTACTGTGTGTTGAGTGTGGTGTTACTGTGTGTGAGTGTGGTGTTACTGTGTGTTGTGTGGTGTTACTGTGTGTTGAGTGTGTGTGTTACTGTGTGTTGTGTGGGGGGTGTGGTGTTACTGTGTGTTGAGGTGTGGTGTTACTGTGTGTTGAGTGTGGTGTTACTGTGTGTTGAGTGTGGTGTTACTGTGTGTTGAGTGAGGTGTTACTGTGTGTTGAGTGTGGTGTTACTGTGTGTTGAGTGTGGTGTTACTGTGTGTTGAGTGTGGTGTTACTGTGTTGAGTGAGGTGTGACTGTGTGTTGAGTGTGGTGTTACTGTGTGTTGAGTGAGGTGTTACTGTGTTGAGTGTGGTGTTACTGTGTGTTGAGTGTGGTGTTACTGTGTTGAGTGAGTGAGGTGGTGTTACTGTGTGTTGAGGTGTTACTGTGTGTTGAGTGTGGTGTTACTGTGTGTTGAGTGTGGTGTTACTGTGTTGAGTGAGGTGTTACTGTGTTGAGTGTGGTGTTACTGTGTTGAGTGTGGTGTTACTGTGTTGAGTGAGGTGTTACTGTGTTGAGTGAGGTGTTACTGTGTGTTGAGTGTGGTGTTACTGTGTTGAGTGTGGTGTTACTGTGTTGAGTGAGGTGTTACTGTGTGGTTGAGTGAGGTGTTACTGTGTTACTGTGTTGAGTGAGGTGTTACTGTGTTGAGTGAGGTGTTACTGTGTGTTGAGTGTGGTGTTACTGTGTGTGTTGACTGTTGAGTGTTGAGTGTGGTGTGGTGTGGTGTTGTTACTGTGTGTGTTGAGGTGTGGTGTTACTGTGTGTTGAGGTGTGGTGTTACTGTGTGTTGACTGTGTGTTGAGTGTGGTGTTACTGTGTGTGTTGTGTGTGGTGTTACTGTGTGTTTGTGTTAGTGTGGTGTTACTGTGTGTTGAGTGTGGTGTTACTGTGTTGAGTGTGGTGTTACTGTGTGAGTGAGGTGTTACTGTGTGTTGAGTGTGGTGTTACTGTGTGTTGAGTGTGGTGTTACTGTGTTGAGTGTGGTGTTACTGTGTTGAGTGTTACTGTGTGTTGAGTGTGGTGTTACTGTGTGTTGAGTGTGGTGTTACTGTGTGTTGAGTGTGGTGTTACTGTGTTGAGTGTGGTGTTACTGTGTGTTGAGGTGTTACTGTGTGTTGAGTGAGGTGTTACTGTGTTGAGTGTGGTGTTACTGTGTTGAGTGAGGTGTTACTGTGTTGAGTGAGGTGTTACTGTGTTGAGTGAGGTGTTACTGTGTGTTGAGTGTGGTGTTACTGTGTGTTGAGTGTGGTGTTACTGTGTGTTGAGTGTGGTGTTACTGTGTGTTGAGTGAGGTGTTACTGTGTTGAGTGTGGTGTTACTGTGTTGAGTGAGGTGTTACTGTGTTGAGTGAGGTGTTACTGTGTTGAGTGAGGTGTTACTGTGTGTTGAGTGAGGTGTTACTGTGTGTTGAGTGAGGTGTTAGTGTGTGTTGAGTGAGGTGTTACTGTGTGTTGAGTGAGGTGTTACTGTGTTGAGTGAGGTGTTACTGTGTTGAGTGAGGTGTTACTGTGTTGAGTGAGGTGTTACTGTGTTGAGTGAGGTGTTACTGTGTTGAGTGAGTGTGGTGTTACTGTGTGTTGAGGTGTGGTGTTACTGTGTGTTGAGGTGTGGTGTTACTGTGTGTGTTGAGGTGTGGTGTTACTGTGTGTTGAGTGTGGTGTTACTGTGTTGTGAGGTGTTGAGGTGTGGTGTTACTGTGTGTTGAGTGTGGTGTTACTGTGTTGAGTGTGGTGTTACTGTGTTGAGTGTGGTGTTACTGTGTTGAGTGTGGTGTTACTGTGTGTTGAGTGTGGTGTTACTGTGTGTTGAGTGTGGTGTTACTGTGTTGAGTGTGGTGTTACTGTGTTGAGTGAGGTGTTACTGTGTTGAGTGAGGTGTTACTGTGTTGAGTGAGGTGTTACTGTGTGTGTTGAGGTGTGGTGTTACTGTTGTGTGAGGTGACTGTGTGTTGGTGTGGTGTTACTGTGTGTTGAGGTGTGGTGTTACTGTGTTGAGTGTGGTGTTACTGTGTTGAGTGTGGTGTTACTGTGTTGAGTGTGGTGTTACTGTGTTGAGTGTGGTGTTACTGTGTGTTGAGTTGTGGTGTTACTGTGTTGAGTGTGGTGTTACTGTGTTGAGTGAGGTGTTACTGTGTGTTGAGTGTGGTGTTACTGTGTGTGAGTGAGGTGTTACTGTGTTACTGTGTGTTGAGTGTGGTGTTACTGTGTGTTGAGTGTGGTGTTACTGTGTGTTGAGTGTGGTGTTACTGTGTGTTGAGTGTGGTGTTACTGTGTGTTGAGTGAGGTGTTACTGTGTTGAGTGAGGTGTTACTGTGTGTTGAGTGTGGTGTTACTGTGTGTTGAGGTGTGGTGTTACTGTGTGTTGAGTGAGGTGTTACTGTGTTGAGTGTGGTGTTACTGTGTTGAGTGAGGTGTTACTGTGTGTTGAGGTGTTACTGTGTGTGAGGTGTGGTGTTACTGTGTGTTGAGTGAGGTGTTACTGTGTTGAGTGAGGTGTTACTGTGTGAGTGAGGTGTTACTGTGTTGAGTGAGGTGTTACTGTGTTGAGTGAGGTGTTACTGTGTTGAGTGAGGTGTTACTGTGTTGAGTGAGTGTGGTGTTACTGTGTTGAGTGAGGTGTTACTGTGTTGAGTGAGGTGTTACTGTGTGTTGAGTGAGGTGTTACTGTGTGTTGAGGTGTGGTGTTACTGTGTGTTGAGGTGTGGTGTTACTGTGTGTTGAGGTGTGGTGTTACTGTGTGTTGAGGTGTGGTGTTACTGTGTGTTGAGTGTGGTGTTACTGTGTGTTGAGGTGTGGTGTTACTGTGTGTTGAGGTGTGGTGTTACTGTGTGTTGAGTGTGGTGTTACTGTGTTGAGTGAGGTGGTGTTACTGTGTGTTGAGTGAGGTGTTACTGTGTGTTGAGGTGTTACTATGTGTTGAGTGTGGTGTTACGGTGTGTTGAGGTGCTACTGTGTGTTGAGTGTGGTGTTACTGTGTTGAGTGTGGTGTTACTGTGTTGAGTGAGGTGTTACTGTGTTGAGTGAGGTGTTACTGTGTTGAGTGAGGTGTTACTGTTTTGAGTGTGGTGTTACTGTGTGTTGAGTGTGGTGTTACTGTGTGTTGAGTGTGGTGTTACTGTGTTGAGTGAGGTGTTACTGTGTTGAGTGTGGTGTTACTGTGTTGAGTGAGGTGTTACTGTGTTGAGTGAGGTGTTACTACTGTGTTGAGTGAGGTGTTACTGTGTGTTGAGTGAGGTGTTACTGTGTTGAGGTGTTACTGTGTGAGTTGAGGTGTTACTGTGTTGAGTGTGTGTTGAGTGAGGTGTTACTGTGTTGAGTGAGGTGTTACTGTGTTGAGTGAGGTGTTACTGTGTTGAGTGAGGTGTTACTGTGTTGAGTGAGGTGTTACTGTGTTGAGTGAGGTGTTACTGTGTGTTGAGTGTGTGAGGTGTTACTGTGTTGAGGTGTGTGTTGAGTGAGGTGTTACTGTGTTGAGTGAGGTGTTACTGTGTTGAGTGAGGTGTTACTGTGTTGAGTGAGGTGTTACTGTGTGTTGAGTGTTGAGTGAGGTGTTACTGTGTTGAGTGAGGGTGTTACTGTGTTGAGTGAGGTGTTACTGTGTTGTTAGTGTGAGGTGTTACTGTGTTGAGTGAGGTGTTACTGTGTTGAGTGAGGTGTTACTGTGTTGAGTGAGGTGTTACTGTGTGTTGAGGTGTTACTGTGTTGAGTGAGGTGTTACTGTGAGCTGAGTGAGGTGTTACTGTGAGTTGAGTGAGGTGTTACTGTGAGTTGAGTGAGGTGTTACTGTGTTGAGTGTTGAGTGAGGTGTTACTGTGTTACTGTGTTGAGTGTTGTTAGTGAGGTGTTACTGTGAGTTGAGTGAGGTGTTACTGTGTTGAGTGTGGTGTTACTGTGTGTTGAGTGAGGTGTTACTGTGTGTTGAGGTGTTACTGTGTTGAGTGAGGTGTTACTGTGTTGAGTGAGGTGTTACTGTGAGTGAGGTGTTACTGAGGTGTTACTGTGAGTGAGGTGTTACTGTGTGTTGAGTGAGGTGTTACTGTGTTGAGTGAGGTGTTACTGTGTTGAGTGAGGTGTTACTGTGTTGAGTGAGGTGTTACTGTGTTGAGTGAGGTGTTACTGTGTTGAGTGAGGTGTTACTGTGTTGAGTGAGGTGTTACTGTGTTGAGTGTGGTGTTACTGTGTTGAGTGAGGTGTTACTGTGTTGAGTGTGGTGTTACTGTGTTGAGTGAGGTGTTACTGTGTTGAGTGAGGTGTTACTGAGGTGTTACTGTGTTGAGTGAGGTGTTACTGTGTTGAGTGTTGAGTGAGGTGTTAGTGTTAGTGAGGTGTTACTGTGTGTGTTACTGTGTTGGTGAGGTGTTACTGTGTTGAGTGAGGTGTTACTGTGTTGAGTGAGGTGTTACTGTGTTGAGTGAGGTGTGTGAGTGACTGTGTTGAGTGAGGTGTTAGGTGTGTGTTGAGTGAGGTGTTACTGTGTTGAGTGAGGTGTTACTGTGTTGAGTGAGGTGTTACTGTGTTGAGTGAGGTGTTACTGTGTTGAGTGAGGTGTTACTGTGTTGAGTGAGGTGTTACTGTGTGTTGAGGTGTTACTGTGTTGAGTGAGGTGTTACTGTTGAGTGAGGTGTTACTGTGTTGAGTGAGGTGTTACTGTGTTGAGTGAGGTGTTACTGTGTGAGGTGAGTGAGTGGTGTTACTGTGTGTGATGAGTGTGGTGTTACTGAGTGTGTTGAGTGAGGTGTTACTGTGTTACTGTGTGTTGAGTGAGGTGTTACTGTGTGTTGAGTGAGGTGTTACTGTGTTGAGTGAGGTGTTACTGTGTGTTGAGTGAGGTGTTACTGTGTGTTACTGTGTGTTGAGTGAGGTGTTACTGTGTGTTGAGTGAGGTGTTACTGTGTGTTGAGTGAGGTGTTACTGTGTGTTGAGTGAGGTGTTACTGTGTGTTGAGTGAGGTGTTACTGTGTGTTGAGTGAGGTGTTACTGTGTGTTGAGTGAGGTGTTACTGTGTGTTGAGTGAGGTGTTACTGTGTTGAGTGAGGTGTTACTGTGTTGAGTGAGGTGTTACTGTGTTGAGTGAGGTGTTACTGTGTTGAGTGAGGTGTTACTGTGTGTTGAGTGAGGTGTTACTGTGTTGAGTGAGGTGTTACTGTGTTGAGTGAGGTGTTACTGTGTTGAGTGAGGTGTTACTGTGTTGAGTGAGGTGTTACTGTGTTGAGTGAGGTGTTACTGTGTTGAGTGAGGTGTTACTGTGTTGAGTGAGGTGTTACTGTGTGTTGAGTGAGGTGTTACTGTGTGTTGAGTGAGGTGTTACTGTGTTGAGTGAGGTGTTACTGAGTGTTCAATCATCGTGCCTATGGCGCCCTCATCTCCCAAATTAGCGTAGTGTTTTGAAATGTTCTCCTGTGTCTCTCACTCCAAGTATGCTGTAATCTCTCTGCGCAGGTCCGCGTTCAATCCCCGACAGTCCTGAGTGGATGGGCACTACTCCTTTCCCTCCGCCCTACACCAAATCCTTATCCACATATATTCCTTCCTGAGGCTGTTTAGTCGTAATGGCTTATAATTGCTTTCTCCAAATTATCTAACTGGCACAGGTTTGGGACCTCCAAAGGAGTATATTTTGAGTGTTTTCAGACATTCACAGTTGATTGGTTACACTCTACACAGGCAGATTGATTGATTGATGAAGATTAAGCCACCCCAAGAGGAGGCACGGGCATGAATAGCCCATAAGTACACAGGTAGTAAAGGATCTCTATTGTCTAGCTCTGTCACCTTGTCTGCCATGAACGGTGAGGTGACGTCTGGGTCACACGGTTCTGTAGATAACAGCACCAATGCTGAGGAGAATACACTTACGGGTTATTCATGCCCGTGCCTCTTCATGGGAGGCTTAATCTTTATCATCATCTGGAGAATACAATATCATATATTTCTGTATTTTCATTATGCGCCCAATACCTTTCGTATGCGCGAGGATATGCTGCTCTCTGAACTTTGGCTTCTCTGATATTATTATTACAAATTTTCCAATTTCAAATTCAATTTTCAAATTTCAAATTGAAATTTCAAATTGAAATTTTAAAATTCCAAATTTCAGAAATCGCTATTTCTCAAGGAGGGTTGGGGGGGGGGGGGGTCAGGGTCGTGTATTCTCTGTTCGTTTAAAATCTTGAAGTTTTTTTTTTTTTGTCGATGTTGAATTACCGGAGGTTATCACCGTCGAAGATCACCTAACAAAGGAAGACGTGTTTGTTATCTTAGTGTTGCTTGTCAACAATGTCTTCAACTGTTGCAATTTGCAAATATATTTTCGGGTCGTCTGCGATGGATGACACGAAACTCTATTTTATATATTTTTTTCAACTTAAGCCTTTCACCTCACCTGGATATCGTTAATCTGTCTGCCGCGTCACCCGGACACGGGTGCGGGTCTGCCACGTCACCCGGACACGGGTGCGGGTCTGCCGCGTCACCCGGACACGGGGGCGGGTCTGCCGCGTCACCCGGACACGGGGCGGGTCTGCTACGTCACCCGGACACGGGTGCGGGTCTGCCACGTCACCCGGACACGGGTGCGGGCCTGCCACGTAACCTGAACACGGCTGCGGGTCTGTCACGTCACCTGGACACGGCTGCGGGTCTGCCGCGTCACCCGGACACGGCTGCGGGTCTGCCACGTCACCTGGACACGGGTGCGGGTCTGCCGCTGTCACCTTTGAGAATCACGCACATCTCTCACATTCATTATCACCGGCGGATGGCGTCAAGACGTCTCCGTTAATCTTCGAGGCTGACGTCAGGTCGTTTGTCTTCTTAAGTCCCTGTTGCTTCGGGCGACCGCTGTGTCGCCTCCTCTTGGGTGACAGTGTCGCCTCCTCTTGGGTGACAGTGTCGCCTCCTCTTGGGTGACAGTGTCGCCTCCTCTTGGGTGACAGTGTCGCCTCCTCTTGGGTGACAGTGTCGCCTCTTCTTGGGTGACAGTGTCGCCTCTTGGGTGACAGTGTCGCCTCTTGGGTGACAGTGTCGCCTCGTCTTGGGTGACAGTGTCGCCTCGTCTTGGGTGACAGTGTCGCCTCCTATTGGGTGACAGTGTCGACAGTATTAATAGGAATATATTAACCATTAAGACTAAATGATTTTTAGTATTCAGAACATGTCTTGGTTATGTTATTAGCTTTTAAAAGTGATATATATTTAGGTGTTGTTTTATAGTCGAGTTATTCACTGCAGTTGAGTAATGTGAATATGGGGTTCCATTCATGTCTTGCTTCCTCTTAATTCACCGGCCAGCTTACAAATATGGAGTCTTTTCGGGTTTTAGAGTAGTGGCTGAAGCACTGGCGCTTCTCGCCACCGAGTAGTGCGCCACATCTCGAGTAGACACACAGGCCTCGAGGTACAGTGGTACACATAACCGAACAGGTACATAGACCCACACAGGTACCAGGCTAAGAGCTACGGAGGGGAGAGGTGAGGCCAGGCTAAGAGCTAGGGGTGAGACCAGGCTAAGAGCTAGGGGTGAGGCCAGGCTAAGAGCTGGGGGGTGAGGCCAGGCTAAGAGCTACGGAGGGGAGGGGTGAGGCCAGGCTAAGAGCCTGGGGGTGAGGCCAGGCTAAGAGCTGGGGGGTGAGGCTAGGCTAAGAGCTACGGAGGGGAGGGGTGAGGCCAGGCTAAGAGCCTGGGGGGTGAGGCCAGGCTAAGAGCCTGGGGGGTGAGGCAAGGCTAAGAGCTGGGGTGAGGCCAGGCTAAGAGCTGGGGGTGAGGCCAGGCTTAGAGCTGGGGGTGAGGCCAGGCTAAGAGCTGGGGGGATGAGGCCAGGTTAAGAGCTGGGGGGTGAGGCCAGGCTAAGAGCTGGGGGTGAGGCCAGGCTAAGAGCTGGGGGGGTGAGGCCAGGCTAAGAGCTGGGGGTGAGGCCAGGCTAAGAGCTGGGGGAATAAGGCCAGGCTAAGAGTTGGGGGTGAGGCCAGGCTAAGAGCTGGGGGGGTGAGGCCAGGTTAAGAGCTGGGGGGGGTTGGCCAGGTTAAGAGCTGGTGGGGTGAGGCCAGGTTAAGAGCTGGGGGGGTGAGGCCAGGTTAAGAGCTGGGGGGTGAGGCCAGGTTAAGAGCTGGGGGGGTGAGGCCAGGCTAAGAGCTGGGGGGTGAGGCCAGGTTAAGAGCTGGGGGGTGAGGCCAGGTTAAGAGCTGGGGGGTGAGGCCAGGTTAAGAGCTGGGGGGGGGTGAGGCCAGGTTAAGAGCGGGGGGGGGTGAGGCCAGGTTAAGAGCTGGGGGATGAGGCCAGGTTAAGAGCTGGGGGGTGAGGCCAGGCTAAGAGCTGGGGGGTGAGGCCAGGTTAAGAGCTGGGGGGGTGAGGCCAGGCTAAGAGCTGGGGGGTGAGGCCAGGCTAAGAGCTGGGGGTGAGGCCAGGCTAAGAGCTGGGGGGGGTGAGGCCAGGCTAAGAGCTGGGGGGTGAGGCCAGGCTAAGAGCTGGGGGGTGAGGCCAGGTTAAGAGCTGGGGGGGTGAGGCCAGGCTAAGAGCTGAGGTAAGAGGACAGAGAGAGAGAGAGAGAGCTCAGGTAGGATAGCAGCTCTTGCTTGCAATTTTACAAGAAACCTCAATTGATAACCCTAATGAACCCAAATCTAGGTTAAACAATATTTATATATATATATATATATATATATATATATATATATATATATATATATATATATATATATATATATATATATGTCGTACCTAGTAGCCAGAACGCACTTTTTTGCCTACTATGCAAGGCCCGATTTGCCTAATAAGCCAAGTTTTCATGAATTAATTGTTTTTTCGACGACCTAACCTACCTAACCTAACCTAACCTAACTTTTTCGGCTACCTAACCTAACCTAACCTATAAAGATAGGTTAGGTTAGGTTAGGTAGGGTTGGTTAGGTTCGGTCATATATCTACGTTAATTTTAACTAAAATAAAAAAAAATTTACCTCATATATAATGAAATGGGTAGCTTTATCTTTTCATATGAAAAAAATTAGAGAAAATATATTAATTCAGGAAAACTTGGCTTATTAGGCAAATTTGGCCTTGCATAGTAGGCTGACAAGTGCGTTCTGGCTACTAGGTACGACATATATATATATATATATATATATATATATATATATATATATATATATATATATATATATATATATATATATATATATATCAACCGCCTAGGAGATGTCTAGCAGTAGGGTGTAAAAAAAAACCTCCCAAGATCGCTGTTATCATATCATATTAAAGGAAAGTTATCCTGCAAATGTACCCGGAGACATCGTGACTCTGCTGATATTTGGCTATATTGGTTATCTCATGTGAAGAGAACACGATAACCATCCAATCGCCGCCGTCTCTTCCTCACAGGGCTGAGGGGAAACAGAGGTATTTCATGACCATTAGTTCAGTTCACGAAATTTGGACTCTGTAGTAAAATGATGATATCTAGTTGTGTTTAGGGACTTGTAATGTGGTTGTTGTTGTTGTTTTAGATTGAGCTTCTCGGAACAAAAAGTTGCAAGTAGCACGGGCTATGGTGAGCCCGTAGTGAACTTATCTGGAACAGGAGCGGGGCTGTGACTAAATATGTTAAGTGCAATGTGTGGATTTATACTCAAGAAATTTGTAGAGCAGAATGTTTGTAAATAGTCTAGCAAAGCTTCTTATGCAGAAGCTGGACAGACGTAGTGGAGTGGACTATTGAGAGTGGAGATTCAGACTCCAGTCTTAATGATACTGGTTCAGATTCGAATCTAAATTAAAATTTAGCTGAATCTTAATGGAATTGTTGTTGAATCCTACTTGAAATTCAGATTATAATCTTTGTGAAGATGTGACTTGAAAAATGTTTAAGACTAAAACTTGAAAAATATTTAAGACTAAAACTTGAATCCTAATTGAGAGATTCAGCTTTGAATCCTAAATTAAATCTGAAATCAGGTGTCACCAAACTGCTTACATTCGTACTTGAGGAAACACAATTAGTCTTTTTGAATTCTGAACTGTACAATACTTTTCAAAGTCAACACATTAGATGCGAGCTGCGATATATTTCATCGTTCATGTCATATACTCGAAACATAAGCACTTAAGCATAGCGCTATATACCCTGGTGCTCCGAGGGACTCTGATATATAGCACTTAAGCATAGCGCTATATACCCTGGTGCTCCGAGGGACTCTGATATACTGTTGACAACTCCTACAAACACCTAAAAATGAACTTGAAGAAACTTTGCCAACTTGTTCGAGGAAGAGCTTTCATGAAACTTACGAACTAGTTCAAGTGGCGAACCTTCACCATACTTTCCAAAGTGTTCAAGGGCGGGAGTAAAGAGAAACTTGCCAGTTTCTGGTCAAATTTTTTAAAGACCAGTTTTTAAGAATGTTTCAGTTTGTTCAAGGTCGAGCCTTGGAGAAACTTATCA
>NW_025567680.1:0-49543 GCF_020424385.1 Procambarus clarkii
ATGGGTGGGATAGACAGGCCATGAGTGAGAAAGATAGGTCATGGGTGGGATAGACAGGCCATGAGTGAGAAAGATAGGTCATGGATGGGATAGACAGGCCATGAGTGAGAAAGATAGGTCATGGATGGGATAGACAGGCCATGAGTGAGAAAGATAGGTCATGGGTGGGATAGACAGTCCATGAGTGAGAAAGATAGGTCATGGGTGGGATAGACAGTCCATGAGTGAGAAAGATAGGTCATGGATGGCAAAGTGGCCAGGCGTGGGAATGTACAGACTCACCACACCCTCGTCACACAGGTGAAAACAACGACAGTGAACTAGATAGTGAGGATTGAGCCCCAGTTTCAAGACAACGTGCAAAATCCTAAACCACAAGAAAATCAGCTTTCTTAATGGCTTGGAACCACTGAGGTGGCCGGGTCCAGGAGCTGAAGTTCAATTCACAGTCACAGAAGAGAGCATTTAGTTGAAACACTGACTCACGCGCGTCAAAAACACAGCAAAGTGGTAAATAAAAGTATTCGGTTAAACTCCTTTAACTCTGTCTCTAAAAAACTGCTACCTCCCCTCCCCCCCTCTCTTCCCTCACATTCTCCTCTCCCCTTCCCTATCCCCTCCCCTCACCCTCCTCCCTCAGCTCCTACCTTCTCCTCCTCGGCTCCCACCTTCCCCCCCCCCTCCCCTCGGGTCCCTCGGTCATCTGTCATTAATTCAGGCAGCTGTTTATTATAATAGTATGCCAGCAGTCCTGTCGGCTCTTTTTTGTTTTAACTCCGATATCTAACTGAACTTTTGGCAAAAAAGTTTAAATGACGGTAAAAGATGTGTGTGTGTGAGTGTGTGTGTGTGTGTGTGTGTGTGTGTGTGTGTGTGTGTGAGTGTGTGTGTGTGTGAGTGTGTGTGTGTGTGTGTGTGTGTGTGTGTGTGTGTGTGTGTGTGTGTGTGTGTGTGTGTGAGTGGTGTGTGTGTGTGTGTGTGTGTGTGTGTGTGTGTGTGTGTGTGTGTGAGTGAGTGTGAGTGTGTGTGTGTGTGTGTGTGTGTTGTGTGTGTGTGTTGTGTTGCTGTGTGTGTGTGTTGTGTGTGGTGTTGTGTGTGTGTGTGTGTGTGTGTAATCAATTTGTTATGCTTGCGGGGGTTTAGCTTTGGCTCTTTGGTCCCGCCACTCGACTGTCAATCAACTGGCCTACAGGTTCCTGAGCTTATTGGACTGTATCATATCTACATTTAAAACTGTGTATGGAGTCAGCCTCCACCACATCACTGCCTAATGCATTCCGTTTGTTAACTACTCTGACACAGAAAAAGTTCTTTCTAACGTCTATGTGGCTCATTTGGGTATTCAGTTTCCACCTGTGTCCCCCCCTTTGTTCGCGTACCATTCGTGTTAAACAGTTTATCCTTATCTACCTTAATAATACCTCTGAGAATTTTGTAGGTCGTGATCATGTCTCCCCTTACTCCTCTGTCTTCCACAGTCCTGAGGTGCATTTCTCGCAGCCTTTCCTCGTAACTCATGCCTCTTAGTTCTGGGACTAGCCTAGTGGCATACCTCTGAACTTTTTTCAGCTTCTTATGCTTGACAAGGTACGGGCTCAATGCTGGGGCCGCATACTCTAGGATTGGTCTTACATATGTGTGTATAAGGTTCTGAATGATTCCTTACACAGGTTCCTGAAGGCAGTTCTATTGTTAGCCAGCCTCACATACGCCGCCGATGTTATTTTTGTTATGTAGACTTCAAGAGACAGATTTGGTGTGATAATCAACTCCTAGATCTTTCTCTCTGTCCGTTTCATAAAGGACTTCTTCTCCTATTCGGCATCTTTTGTTTGGCCTCCAGTTTCAACTGCCTAGTTTCATTACCTTCCATTTACTTGGGTTGAACTTAAGTAGCCATTTATTGGACCATTCATTAAGTTTGTCTAGGTCATCTTGTAGTGCTCTTGTAGTGTAGTATAGTGAACCATCTACACTACATATTGTAGTTTAGTGTTGTGTAGCTATTGGACTGTTTACTCCTCTATTTGTACTCACCTATTTGTGCTTGCGGGGGTTGAGCTCTACCTCTATGGTCCCGCCTCTCAACTGTCAATCAACTGGGGTACAGGCTCCTGAGCCTACAGGGTTCTATTATATCTACACTTGAAACTGTGTATGGAGTCAGCCTCCACCACATCACTTCCTAGTGCATTCAATTTGTCAACTACTCTGACACTAAAAAAGTTCTAATATCTCTGTGACTCATTTGGGTACTCAATTTCCATTTGTGTCCCCCTAATGCGTGTGCCCCTTGTGTTAAATAGCATGTCCTTATCTACCCTATCAATTCCTTTGAGAATCTTGTACGTGGTGATTATGTCCCCCCCTAACTCTTCTGTGTTCCAGCGACGAGAGGTTCATCTCCCGTAGTCTCTCTTCGTCGCTCATACCTCTCAGGTCGGGTACTAGTCTGGTGGCAAACCTTTGAACGTTCTCCAGTTTAGTCTTATGCTTGACTAGATATGGACTCCATGCTAGAGCTGCATACTCAAGGATTTTTCTGACATATGTGGTACACAAAGTTCTGAATGATTCCTTACACAAGCTTCTAATTGGCGTTTCTATGTTGGTCAGCCTGTCGTATGCCGCTGATGTTATTTTCTTGATATGGGCTTCAGGGGATTGGTCCGGCGTGATATCAACCCCCAAGTCATTCTCTGACTCTTGATGAATTTCATCTCCTAAACAATACCTTGTATCTGGTCTCCCTAAACCTATTTTCATTACATTACATATGCTTGGGTTAAACTCTAACAACCATTTGTTCGACCATTCCTTCAGTTTGTCTAGGTCTACTTGAAGCCTCAAGCTGTCCTTCTTTGTCTTAATCCTTCTCATAATTTTGGCATCGTCAGCAAACATTGAGAATTTGGCATCGTCAAAGTGTGTGTGTGTGTGTGTGTGTGTGTGTGTGTGTGTGTGTGTGTGTGTGTGTGTGTGTGTGTATTCACCTAGTTGTTCTTGCGGGGGGTTGTTTATGTTGTATTGCCTATTGTTATTACACGCACACACACACACACACACACACACACACACAAACAAATGGTCGAACAAATGGTTGTTAGAGTTTAACCCAAGCATATGTAATGTAATGAAAATAGGTTTAGGGAGACCACAGATTGACAGAGTGGACATAGACGAAATGTTCACACGGAATAGTAACAGAACGAGAGGACATGGATGGAAGCTTGAAACTCAGATGAGTCACAGAGATGTTAGGAAGTTTTCTTTTAGCGTGAGAGTAGTGGGAAAATGGAATGCACTTCAGGAACAGGTTGTGGAAGCAAATACTATTCATAATTTTAAAACCAGGTATGATAGGGAAATGGGACAGGAGTCATTGCTGTAAACAACCGATGCTCGAAAGGCGGGATCCAAGAGTCAATGCTCGATCCTGCAGACACAACTAGGTGAGTACAACTAGGTGAGTACACACACACACACACACACACACACACACACACACACACACACACACACACACACACACACACACACACACCAGGAAGCAACCCGTGACAGCTGACTAACCCAGGTACGTATTTTCTGCTAGGTAACAGTCGCATAGGATGGAAGAAACTGTGCCCATTGTTTCTCGCAGGCTCCCGGGATCTAACCCGGGATCACAGGATCACGTGTACAGCGTGCTGTCCGCTCGGCCGGCCGGCCCCCGCCTGTGTGTGTGTGTAATAACAATAGGCAATACAACATAAAATTTGGGGTAATTTTGTGATCAAAGGTAATTCCTGGAAAATAAAACTGTGAAATGTAATCATATGGAAGAAGACGTTTTGTTGGTGATGAGTGTGATGAGTAGACTATTGTTGTTGATTGGGAAATGAGGTGGGATATTGCTGTAGTAAGTGATGAGTAGAATAATGCTGAAGTAGGTGATGAGTAGGACAATGCTGTAGTAAGTAATGAGTAGGATAATGCTGTAGTGGTTGATGAGGGGTGATAAATGAGATAGTGGGAGATGAGTGGGATAAAGCTGTAGTGGGTGATGAGTTGGATAATACTATAGTAAGTGATGAGTGAGATAGTGCTGTAGTGGGTGATGAGGGGATAATGCTGTAGTGGGTGATGAGTGGGTTAAATGCTGTAGTTGGTGATGAGTTGGATAATACTGTAGTGAGTGATGAGTGGGGTAATGCTGTAGTGGGTGATGAGTGGGATAATGCTGAAGTGGGTGTTGAGTGAGATAATGCTGTAGTGGGTGTTGAGTGAGATAATGCTGTAGTGGGTGATGAGGGGATAATTCTGTAGTGGGTGATGAGTTGGATAATACTGTAGTGAGTGATGAGTGGGGTAATGCTGTAGTAAATGATGAGTGGGGTAATGCTGTAGTGGGTGATGAGTTGGATAATACTGTAGTAAGTGATGAGTGGGATAATGCTGTAGTGGGTGATGAGGGGATAATGCTGTAGTGGGTGATGCGTGGGATAATGTTGTAGTGGATGATGAGTAGGATAATGCTGTAGTGGGTGATGAGTGGGATAATGCTGTAGTGGGTGATGTGTGAGATAATGCTGTAGTGGGTGATGTGTGGGATAATGCTGTAGTGGGTGATGTGTGGGATAATGTTGTAGTGGGTGATGAGTAGGATAATGCTGTAGTGGGTGAAGAGTGGGATAAGTAGTGGGTGATGAGTAGGATAATGCTGTAGTGGGATGAGTAGGATAATGCTGTAGTGGGTTATGAGTGGGATAAGTAGTGGGTGATGAGTAGGATAATGCTGTAGTGGGTGATGAGTGGGATAAGTAGTGGGTGATGAGTAGAATAATGCTGTAGTGGGTGATGAGTAGGATAATGCTGTAGTGGGTGATGAGTGGGATAATGCTGTAGTGGGTGATGTGTGGGATAATGCTGTAATGGGTGATGTGTGGGATAATGCTGTAGTGGATGATGAGTGGGATAATGCTGTAGTGGATGATGAGTAGGATAATGCTGTAGTGGATGATGAGTGGGATAATGCTGTAGTGGATGATGAGTGGGATAATGCTGTAGTGGGTGATGAGTGGGATAATACTGTAGTGGGTGATGAGTGGGATAAATGCTGTAGTGGGTGATGTGTGGGATAATGCTGTAGTGGGTGATGAGTGGGATAATGCTGTAGTGGGTGATGTGTAGGATAATGCTGTAGTGGGTGATGTGTGGGATAATGCTGTAGTGGGTTATGAGTGGGATAATTCTGTAGTGGGTGATGAGTGGGATAATGCTGTAGTGGGTGATGATTGGAATAATACTGTAGTGGGCGATGTGTGGGATAATGCTGTAGTGGATGATGAGTGGGATAATGCTGTAGTGGATGATGAGTGGGATAATGCTGTAGTGGATGATGAGTGGGATAATGCTGTAGTGGGTGATGAGTGGGATAATGCTGTAGTGGGTGATGAGTAGGATAATGCTGTAGTGGGTGATGAGTGGGATTATGCTGTAGTGGATGATGAGTAGGATAATGCTGTAGTCGATGATGAGTTGGATAATGCTGTAGTGGATGATGAGTGGGATAATGCTGCTCAGTTGGTAACCATTGTATGGTAAGGATATCTTGGTATGCAGGTAACAACTACAGTAACATAGGCAACCGCTGCCTTTATTACGTTAAGAGATTAGCACTGCTAATTCAGTTAATAAATCCTAATGCTGTACATTCAACAAATTATAACGCAATATTGCGTAACATTGTCATATGCTTTTAATGTTACATTATGACACATAGGATTATATTATTTTTATTATTTAATAGCCTATATTTGTTCTATTTAGTTAAATAGTTTAATGTAATTTTATTTTTATATTTATTTGTTCCGGGAAGAGGTGAGATGAATTGAAGGAGATGAAAGGAACGTAGGAGGAGGAAGAGGAAGAGGAGGAGGAAGAGGAGAAGGAGGAGGAGGAAGAGGAAGAGGAGGAGGAGGAGGAGGAAGAGGAGGAGGAGGAGGAGGAGGAGGAAGAGGAAGAGGAGGAGGAGGAAGGTGTTGGGAGGATGGGGGAAAAACTGCAAAGAAAGCACAAGGAGAAGTCAAAGAAAAATAAAGACAACTAGGATGAAAGAAAAAGATAAGGAGGGTGGCGAAGAATAGCAATAAGAAGGAGAGGAAGAACTAATGGATTAGAAGAATGAAAGAAGAAAACGAAGCTCTACAACCCAACCAAAAAGTAAGAATGAGGAACAAGACAATGAAGGAGGGAGGGGCCGCTTCATCTTGATAATAATTACAGAAACGTCTTGAAAATGTTTAATCTGGCGCGGCTTACAGTTATAATTATGGAAAATATAATAATGGTGATAATAGCGCGGGCAGCCAGGGTGGTGGAGGGAGACACGACCGTCGCCCGGGATGGCAGTAAGCGCTCTCAACCAGGCCGGAGCTCCGGTAAAAGACTAAACATGACAAGGAACGAAGGAGAATTAAAAGTATTAATATATTGCACATCAGAACGGACCCCGTGGTAGTTCCTTTCTTGGGATTCGCGCTTGAATGATGTTTTTTTGGGGGGAGGACGGGGATGAGGGGGGGGGGGGGATGAGGGGTGGGATGCGGGGGGGGGGGGGAATTATCTTGATTTGTGTCTAGGGTGGGGGTTCTGGGAATGGAAGGGGAGGGTGGAGGCGAGTTAGTTGAGAGAGAGAGAGGAAGGGAAATGTTAAAAGGCGAAGAGGGGGAGGTGTATGGTGGGATTTTGTGCATATATATATATATATATATATATATATATATATATATATATATATATATATATATATATATATATATATATATATATATATATATATATATATATATATATATCTACATTTGGGTGAGGTATAAAATCGAAGATGTGTAAGCTCTATTCAGTTTCAGTTGTGTGTTTGTAAACTAAAGTCTTTGAAAATGTAATAAGTTTTACGAAACGCGCTCAAGTGTCGCGTCAAACTAGAAATAAAAATAAATTTTGGAGAATTGATCTTTGAATTACCATCAACAGTGAAAAGAAACGTAAGAAAGATCGAGGAAAATTCGTGTTAGAATTATTAATCTTACTTTTTCGGTCATATTTAATAATATATGTCTACAGGAAAGACTGTTACCAAAATATACTAATATATATATATATATATATATATATATATATATATATATATATATATATATATATATATATATATATATATATATTTATATATACATATATATATATATATATATATATATATATATATATATATATATATATATATATATATATATATATATATATATATATATATTCAAAATATTCGAGAGATATATACTTAGGATACTCAGGAATCATGTAGTATTCAGCAAACTTTTGCTATGATCAGGATACATCGGCCATAATCAAGATCAAGATAAACATATGCTGTAGCCAGAAAGTATACGCTATTATCTGGAAATATATGCTATAATCAGGAAATATATGCTATCATCAAGAAATATATGCTATAATCAAGACATATATGGAACGATCAGGAAATATATGCTATAATCAGGAAATATATGCTATAGCAAGGGACTACTTGACACATTCACAGAATCAATGTTATTTAACAAGACGTGTTGGGAATAATATTATAATATACGTCGCTCCCGCAGGATTTGTGTTATATAAATGGTGTGTATAATACATATGGTGTGTATAGTACATATGGTGAGTATAATATACGGTCGGCAGTACGGAATATACTCACATGAAATATTAGTCTTTCATATACAATCGTTGATTACTGATTGAGGCCAAGAGGAAGCTTGAAGAGTGGAAGAATGGGAGAAGAGTGAAGGAAGGCGAAACGATGAATGATAGGAGGAGGCAAGGAAGAGAACGGTAAGAATGGTGGAAGTACTGGTAAAGATGTAATAAAGGGAGGGAAGAAACGAGGCAAAAGGGAGATTAAAGGAACGGAACAGGTTACCTGGACACAATAAGAAGAATAGAGTAAGAAGAAATGTATAAATAAAAGCGAAAGGAGGGAGATGGGCAGAAATACAACAAATTGAGGATAAGATAGAAATTAGTGAGAAATGAATGAGTGCGAGAAAGGGGTAAAATAAAAGAGGCAGAGAGAGAGAGAGAGAGAGAGAGAGAGAGAGAGAGAGAGAGAGAGAGAGAGAGAGAGAGAGAGAGAGAGAGAGAGAGAGAGAGAGAGAGAGAGAGAGAGAGAGAGAGAGAGAGAGAGAGAGAGAGAGAGAGAGAGACTCAGAGAGACTAGACAACTGATGATGGTGGTGGGGGTGGTTGTGGTAGAGGGGTGGGGGGAATAGAGCTGGCACAGCAACAATAGAGCAGGAAGCCTTCCCAAACGACCAATTAAAGGATAATGAGCTGCTACAGGAAATTATCCAATGATAAATTATCCTGGCGTCTGGATTATGTATTCAGCGTCGTGAGTCTTGTGCCAAGTTCCTGCTCCTTCACCCTAATATTCACACCCTCATCGTCGCCTCCCTGACCCCAAGTGGGCCTCAAGGTATGTGTTCTCACATGTATGGATGTGTAGTAAAACTGAATGCACGTATCCATGCGTGTATCGAGGCATTTCAGTAGGTCTGTGTGTTCGTGTATGTATGCATGAATACATCTCCGTATGCTGGTATGTACATGTGCCTATATGTATAATATGTCCGTATGAATGTATGTATATATATACGTAAATCATAATGTAACGTGATAAAAATCGTGCTTTTGTCTGAATGCACGTGCAATTTTCTCTATATTCGTATACATGTAAAATGAATGAATGTATGTATGCAATTATGCAATTATACATGCGTGCGAGGACGTATTAACGTAGACACCAATGCAAACATATTCGTGTTTATGTTCTAACGTGTTTGAGAATTCATAAAACATCGCATGAACAAACGGATTTATTTACCGATTCGTGTCTGCGGTTTATGAATTCCATCTCCTGGGCTCCGCCTCGCAGCTGTGCATTTAAATATGGTCATGGAACTACGGGTGAATTTTGCCTAAACTACATCTTCTACTTGTTTTTTTCCTTAGTTCTTACGCCTTCTCCTTTTGACAATACTTCCTCCCCTGGTTCCTATCTCATCTCTCGTAAAACATGTCTTACATATACATCAAGCAGCATATATATATATATATATATATATATATATATATATATATATATATATATATATATATATATATATATATATATATATATATATACATACTAGCTGTACCTGGCCACGCGTTGCTGTGGATTGCTGAGCCACAGCAACCTTCCCGGGTCTCCTCGTCCTCCCAACCATTCCCACCTTCCCCATCCCCTCGTCCTCCCAACCATTCCCCCCTACGCCGTTCCTTTGTCCTCCCCACCATCTCCCACTCTTCCGTCCACTTGTCCTACTAACCATTCCCCACTCCCCCGTTCACTAGTCCTCCCCACAATTACCCTCTCCAATTACCTTGTCTCGTCGCCCACCCTACCATCCCCCACTCCCGTCCCCTCATCCTCCCCACCATTCCCAACTCCCTCGTCCGATGCATTCCCAAATTATCTGATGTTCCCATCACTGATATATAAGAAAAACAGTTAAAAACGAAATAAAAACAGTTAAAAGAATAAACAAAAATAAACAATACTCACGAAATGAACGTTACGGTAAACAACACAGCTCAATTTCAACGCAACGTCACTCAAAATAATTAAATCAAAATGAAAATAAATCAAAATCTATGAAAATTATATTTGTCAATGCAATCAGAAACATTGAAATGGAATCGTAACATGTTTAGGATAACGTGAGTTGCTTTTACGTGCAACAGGTGGTGCTGTTTCTTAAAAAAAAGAATGTTTTTGCCTGTCACAGGTGTGACATCTATACTTATTCGTATAAAAAGAACGGTATGGTATACAACACAGCTCAATTCCAACACAATGTCAGACAAAATAATTAAATGAAAATGAAAATTTATAATATATGATAATTCAATTTATTAATGCAATAGGAAACATTGAAATGGAATCGTAACATATTTAGTATAGCATGTGTTCTTATTACGTGCAACAGATGGCATTGTTTAAAAAAAATCAAGTTTTTTCCTGTCACAGGTGTGGCATCTATGTAGTTGGTATAAAAAAAAAACATGCGTGTATTCGAATGGAACGTTGTGTCAAACTTTCGAAGCAATTGGTGAAGAACTTTCGGAGTTTACAGTGTGTGTCGATCTTACGTCCAACAGATGGCGCTGTTTAAAAAAAAAAACGTGTTTTTTCATGACACAAGTAAGGCATGTATATAGTAGGTATATAAATACATGCGCCTATTCGAATGCAACGTTGTGTCAAAATTTCAAAGGAATCGGTTTGGAAGATTTCCCCTTACACGAAAACACATGAAAATCACAGTTTTTCAAGAAATCAAGTTTTTTTACCGTCACAGACGTGACATCTATATAGCATGTATAAAAAAAAAAAACCCCGCTTGGATGCGAATGGAACGTTGTGTGAAAATTTCAAGGCAATCGGTGAAGAACTTTCGGAGATTATCGATTAAGAACAAACGAATATTTTCATTTTTATTTATATAGATATGGAAGCTTGAATGGTCCCCAAGCCAATACGCAACCGAAAACTCCTCACACCCGAAGGATTCGAACCCCGACAGCCTGGGCTCCATGAACCTTTGCGTATCCAGTACTATACCAGATAGACCAACAACGAGGTGATTCGATGAAATATCATTACCCTAAAATAGACCATCAAGTGCTGTCGGGGTAGAGTCAGTATAGTCTAGGTAGTATAGTACTGAGATACGCTAAGGTTCGTGGAGCCCTGGGTGTCTGGGTTCGAATCCTTCAGGGGTGATCCATCCATTCATCCATCCATTTCTCCATCTATTCATCCATCTATCCATCAATCAATCTATACCTCAATCCAAGTATCCGTCTATCTACCGGTTCTTCTATCCATCTTTCTAAACATCCACCTATCTATCCGTGCGTCTATTCATTCGTCTGTGTTTTCACGCGTATGGATTTGCACCCATCTATCTATCTATCTATTCAACTCTCTGTCCATGTATTCTTCCATCTATCCATCTATATATCAATCTTCATATTCATCTATCTGTTAATCTATACGTGCATTTATACAACCATTCATCAGACCTTCGATCTATCCACCAATCTATCCATATATCTGTCCATTTATCAATATAACATTACATCTATCCTTATATATTTGTCTGCCCATTTATATGTGCACCCATCTATCTATGCATCTATCTATCCAACTATGCAACGATCCATTCATCTACTCATCCGTCTGTCCAATCATCTACTCATCCATATATCCTTCTATCCATCAATCTATCCATGTATTCATCCCTCTGTCCATCTGCCAGTCCACCTATCTATCCATTGATCTATCCATTTATCCATCAATCTGTCCATCAATATATCCATCTATCCATCTGTCAGTCCATCTATGTATCGATCTTTCCATCCATCTATCATCTATCTCTGTCTCTATCTGACTATTTATCTGTGTCTCTATCTATCTTTTTGTGAGTCTCTTTGTCTCTCTTTGTCTTCCCAACCACTTGGACTGGACGGTAGAGCAACGGTCTCACTTCTTGCATGTCAGCGTTCAATCCCCGACCGTTCAAGTGGTTGGGCACCATTTCTGCCTCTCTGTTCCATCCCAAATCCCTATCCTGACCCCTTTCCAGTGCTATATAGTCTTAATGGCTTGGTGCTTTCTCCTCATAACTCCATCCCTCTTTGTCTTCATCCCTCTCTCTCTCCCCTTGTCTTTATCTCTGTGTGTCTCTGCCAACTTTTTTCTCTGCGTCTATCTCTATCTCTTTCTCTCATAAAAGATATTATTGTGTACTGTGTGGGTGGCCGCCGGTGAAAGGAGTGCATCAGTGCATCAGTGCGAAACAGAATCTCACTGAGAAAGGTCGTGGCTTAAGAAACCATTGCAGGACTTGTAGGATCGTTTGTTCTATGGGAGTATGGCCATATTATGGATAGCTGGAAATTCTGTTAAATTTTCCGGATCAGTGAGTAATGGTGCATATTAGTGTATTTTTTTTTTGAGGCGTTTGTTTCCAAAATATTTAGCTGTGTAGCTGGCGTAGGGGTGCCAAAACTCGTCATTGGGGTTCTGAATGTGACCCTGGCACGCTGTTCCCGTTTAAATTTTGGCAGCCCTGACCAGCCTATGTTCATCCCGTACCACATATTATTTGCTCTTTCTCTGCCAATTTGGGTGAGCCTAGCCCCAATAGTCTGCCCTCTAGCATTCGACAGAAATTCATTCTCTCTTATAGTATATATATATATATATATATATATATATATATATATATATATATATATATATATATATATATATATATATATATATATATATATATATATATATATATATATATATATATATATATATATATATATATATATATATATATATATATATATATATATAACTGAAAACTCACACCCCAAAAGTGACTCGAACCCATACTCCCACAACTGGTATGTACAGGGACGCCTTAATCCGCTTGACCATCACGACCGGACATAAGGAAGTGATAGCCGAGGCTATATGAACCACTTCCCCGCCGGCACTCGGATGGTAATCTTGGGCATAGCATTTTATCAAATCACCTCATTCTTTGGGGCACACGTGAGGAACACAAATGCAAACAAACATTTGTTTGCATTTGTGTTCCTCACGTGTGCCCCAAAGAATGAGGTGATTTGATAAAATGCTATGCCCAAGATTACCATCCGAGTGCCGGCGGGGAAGTGGTTCATATAGCCTCGGCTATCACTTCCTTATGTCCGGTCGTGATGGTCAAGCGGATTAAGGCGTCCCTGTACATACCAGTTGTGGGAGTATGGGTTCGAGTCACTTCTGGGGTGTGAGTTTTCAGTTGTATATAGTCCTGGGGACCATTCAGGCTTGTTTGCATATATATATATATATATATATATATATATATATATATATATATATATATATATATATATATATATATATATATTAGTATATTTTGGTAGCAGTCTTTCCTGTAGACATATATTATTAAATATGACCGAAAGAGTAAGAATATATATATATTCTTATATATATATATATATATATATATATATATATATATATATATATATATATGAATTAGAATTAAACGAATCATAACGTTATTTACTTGTGCTTTCGAGCCAATGACAGTCTGTGAATTCTGTCCCATCAAATCTAAATGTTTGGAGCAATACGGTCTTTACAACAGAGATGATAATATGTAGGTCTAGTTGAACTTTATCCTTGTTGCATGCTAATTTGGCTGCTGTCTATATCAACATGATTAACCACCTCCGTGTTAGATGATTTCCATACAAAGCAGTTCTTAACCCTTATTATGTTTTTTATTTAATTAACATTCTTGGATACATGTGCACTTGTGCAGCTACCCTAGATTATATGAAGGGGAGTACAGTGTCAAAAAACTAAGCTACGTGGTGGTAAAAATCCCCATCACACAGGATGGTTAGTGATTCAGAGGCATGTGATAAGTAGTCTGCACTGGCAAACTCTGGGTGCATTATGAAGATATCATCATCAACACAAGAGTAAATAAGTTAGCAGTGATGCTAAAAGACCCCATCACGCGGGATGGTTAGTCATACAGGGCCATATGTTCAGAAGCCTGCACTGGCACATTTTGGGTGCAATATGAGGATATCTTCAAGAACACAGGAGTGAATAAAGCCACTGCAGAGCCCCAGGTACCTAATGCCAACGGGTCTGAATGGTCTAATAGCTCGACATTCGGTGATGTGGTGTGCAAGATCATTCCCCAGTTCCTGCAGTCAGAGCTATGCCAATAAACTCTAAGGATGTCGCATATAGAGTTTCAGTATCTGTGCCAATTATCAGGAGACATTGTTAGGGTTATGTAAATTCTCACCTCTAGATGAGTCAAGATCCCATGGTAAAAGCACGGTGAAAAGTCTAACAAAATCGAAGCCAACTCGACAAAGTGAACTTTCAAAGTGAATGAGCTGAGACTACTCTAGGAATCGCGCAACGAATTACTTGTAACACTTGGTGATATATTGATGAAGTGAGCATGATGAACCAATGTATTTGTCGTGAGATATACAGTGAAAAAAATATATAGTAAAAAACACAATAAGGTTAATACTATTAATTAGTAACGGTAGTGTCTTCACACAGACATTATATATATATATATATATATATATATATATATATATATATATATATATATATATATATATATATATATATGTATATATATATGTCTTGTGTTGTGACTATCATTGGGTCAAGAAGGATAAGAGGATTGGCCCCAGGATGGCAGCCTCATCAGACATTGAGATGTAAGTCTCGTCCCCACCACACACTCAGACCTTGACAAAACACTCAGGAGAGCGCGAAAGACTTGGAGTAAATTCTTTACATAAATTTCACAAATACACAAGTTTGGGTTTTAAACCTAAATATGATCAATAATAATAATAATACTAGTAATGAGAATTAAGGTTCATTTTATAGTACCAATGATAATAATAACAATAATATTAATGCACAAAAAATCCTAATAACATAATGTATCTTCATGAATCGTGCTAGTTTTCTTAAAAATATTATTATTACTATTATTATTATTATTATTATTATTATTATTATTATTATTATTATTATTATTATTAATAGTTATAAATAATCGCATACATAAAAACAATATAATTAATAAGTGTAACAAAAAATTCTATTGTTGTGATCGTGTATTCGTCTGAGAATCAATGCTTCATCAACGAATAGGAGAGACTGCTTCTCATTTCTACCCGACATGAGCCTTTATTGGTAATGTTCAGCCAATAGGAATCAATTTTAATAATTTGCAACAGGAATTTGTGTTTATTTTATGATGCCAAATGAAGCCTTTGTTGATAATTTGAGGTTTTGTTGGCCAGGTCTAGATAATTCCAGATATTAAAGTAATTTCAAAGAAATGTTTAGTATTTGTTAAATAATTTATTGCAAGTATAGTCCATGTTAGTTATATTCAGCCGATAGCAGTCTCCCATATGCATATCCAGCGGACAGCAGCGCCTGCTGGATATATCAAACCAACAGCATCCTCTTAAGGATTCATCCAGCCATTAGAAGCTCCTGTTGGTTATATCCAAATCCAGCCAATAGCAGGGTCTCTTATACGTGTCTGGTCAATAGCAACACATGTTGGACACATCCAATTACAACCCTGATGTTCATGCTCAACAAATGGCAAACCACAGCGTCCTTGGCTGGATATGTGATGTCATTTCCACCTAGCCAATCACAGCTTTTTTCTTTTTAATGAAACGTCACTGTATGGACCAATTGTGTCCCCCGTTACAAATGGGTTACAAGATCTCCAAAAGTAAAAGGGTTTCTTAATGGCCCGCAGCCCCAAGAGCATTGTTTGGGTTTTACATTGGGCGAGACGATACTAAAGGGAGCTAATTGGGTATTTTGGGTGGCAGAATTCTCTTGTAGAAAACCAGGGGATTAGGTCAGCAGATGTACCATGCTCGTTTGAGGTTAACAGCCTTGTTAAGATGTCATATTCGGATCACTGCAGTAATCTGATAGAAGTAGGGCTGGTAGTATTAGTTGAACAAGAGGAATATTGGTGATAGCAGTATTGGTACTGCTAGAATGCTATTACATTAGGGTTAGTAGTGCTAGGATACAGTTAAGAATAGTAGTGTTAAGAGTACATGTAGATTACTAGGGAAAATTAGTATTTGAGAGCGGTAACTCTTTTAGAGCTTCAATAGGTGTTGATGGTGTATTGGTGGTGGTGGTTGTAGTAGTGGTGGTAATGATGGTGGCATTGTGATATTGGAGGTAGAAGTAGTGGTGATGGTGCTGGTCATATTATGATGATGGTTGAAGTAGTGATGGTTGTATTATTGTAGTGGTTGCAGTAGTGGTAGTGATGGTGCTTTATGGTGGTGGTTGTAGTAGTGGTGATGGTTGCTGTAGTTGTGGTGATGATGGTGTTGGTTGTACTGGTGGTGGTAATGGTGGTGGTTATAATAGTGATGGTGATGGTGGTGGTCGAAGTAGTGGTGGTGATGGGGGATGGTTGTAATATTGGTGGTGATATAGTGATGTGGGTCTAATGGTTATCTAACAGGGGGGAAATGAGGTCTACCTCTTTATGTCCTGCCTGTTAGCGATGATAGTGTTGGGAGTGGTGATAATGATGATGGTGGTGATGGTGGTAGCAGAGGTGGTGTAGCGGTGGGGGTGGTAGTACGGTAGTGGTATTAGTAGTGATGGTAGTAGTGCTTATATACACAACAGTGTCCACGGGGGAGTGTGTTGTGTTTCTCTACCCCCTGAGTACTCGCCTTGTTGTATCTGTTGCATTTCAACCTAGCTATTCTGACGTTCATATTCTCTGTCGAATAGAGAATATTCTATATTCTCCTGGAAGTTGAGGATGGAGGTGGCTTCCGCAACTATTTCTTTCAGTGAATTCCAATTATACCCTGCACTGGTAGTTAGTAAGTACTGTAAGTTAAACTTCCTTCCGTTCATTGGGCTCATTTGCCTTCCCATCTTTCACCTTTGTCTTCATATCCTGCTTTGTCTCAATATGAAGAGGTTATATTTGTCCATCTTATCTGTTCCCTTAGTATTTTTATGGTGGGATCATATCCATCTGTTCCTTCTATCCTTTAGGGTTCTAAGATTTAGTTTATTTAGCCTATTCTCGTAGCTTAATCCTCTTATCTATGGCACCAATCTTGCTGTAAACTTTTAATATATTTTAGAGTTTGGCTCTGTGCTTCACAAGGTGTGGATTCCATGCCGGTGCTGTATATTCCGGTATTAGTCAAACAAATGTTGTGTAGATTGCTTTGAAGGAGTTTTAAGTAATGTTTTTAAATGTTCTTATATTAGCCAGTGTCCCATATGCTGCCGATGGCATCCTGTTTGTGTGTGCCTCTGGTGTTAGTTTTAGAACTATATCCACTTTCAAATATTTCTATCTCTCTCCGATTCCTGTAGCTGCCTTTCCTTGATGGTGTTGATTTCCTCTGTCCTCGGCCCTTTTCCCATCTTTATTACCTTACACTTTTTTATATTGAATTACAGTAACCATTTGCTTGGCATCTCGTGGAGTTTATCTAGGTCTTTCTGTGACTTACTGCTGTCGTCCTCTGCTTTTTACGTTTCTCATCAGCTTTGTGTCATCTGGAAACATTAACATGTACGAGCTCACTCCACTGGGTAGATTACTCACATCAATTAGGAAGAACAGAGTTCCCAGGACAGAGCCTTGTGTGATCCCACTTGTTACATTCCTACAGCGTGACACCTCCTCTCTGACTATGACTCTTTGGTTTCTGTCCTTCAGGTACTCCCCTAGCCAGTTCAGTGTTTTTATAGTTATCACAGCCTGCTTCTCCATCTTGTACAGACGCGGTGGTGGTGCTGGTGGTGGAGGTGGTGGTCGTGGTGGTGGTGGTGGAGGTAGTGGTGGTGGAGGTAGTGGTGGTGGAGGTAGTGGTGGTGGTGGTGGAGGTAGTGGTGGTGGAGGTAGTGGTGGTGGTGGTGGAGGTAGTGGTGGTGGTGGTGGTGGAGGTAGTGGTGGAGGTGGTGGTGGAGGTAGTGGTGGTGGTGGTGGTGGAGGTAGTGGTGGTGGTGGTGGTGGAGGTAGTGGTGGTGGAGGTAGTGGTGGTGGTGGTGGTGGAGGTGGAGGTAGAGTGGTGTTGCAGCTGGAGGTAATTATAGAACTATGGGTATATGTTAGCGGTGCACCGGCTCGTTCAACTCGGGAGGGTCGCCGCGCCGCTCTCCCTTGTTACGTCAAACTTCTCCCCTGATGAGATGCAGCGCCAGGGACTCAGGCAGCACCAGGGACGCAGGCAGCACCAGGGACTCAAGCAGCACCAGAGGACTCAAGCAGCGCCAGGGACGCAGGCAGCACCAGGGACTCAAGCAGCACCAGAGGACTCAAGCAGCTCCAGGAACGCAGGCTGCGCCAGTGACTCAGGCAGCGTCAGGGACTCAAGCAGCACCAGGGACTCAGGCAGCGTCAGGGACTCAAGCAGCACCAGGGACTCAGGCAGCGTCAGGGACTCAGCCAATACCAAGGACTCAGGCAGCACCAGGGACTCAGGCAGCACCAGGGACTCAGCAGGAAGGACATTCAGTTCAGATCATAACCAACCTCCCCCTCCCACTATCCCCTCCCACCTCCCACAACCCCCCTCCCACCTCCCTCCCCCCCTTCCCTTCTCCCCCCTACCCCTGCCCCCCAACCCTCCCACCGCTAGACACGCCAAAGCAATCTGTCGCTTGAGAGTATGATGATATGCTCAGTATATCTCCCAGTCCTCGCTATTAAACACTAGTGGTATGAGGATATGCTCACTATATCTCCCAGATCTCGCTATTATACTCATGTATTATGGAGCTCTACTCCAAGTACACCTTACTAACCTAAGTGTGTAGATACCCATCACTATGTGCGCACATGTCATAGAAATTGCCTAATTACACCTCCATAAAAATATCCTCTTCATAAAAAAATTTGTACTTCATAAAAAAATTTGTACTTCATAACAAAATTTGTACTTCTTAAAAAAATTTGTACTTCATAAAAACATTGTACTTCATAAAAAATTGTATCATAAAAGTACTTATAGTCACTATCTGGTCGAAAGTACCAACATGCAGTGATCGACTAAAAACAATTATTTTTTTAAATTACCAAAATAAAAGTTAAATTTTTTGTTCATTTGATTTTATAGAGTTGAACATAATGCAATACAAAAACAAATTTGAACATTCCTAGACCCCGCTCAGCGCATATGTGTACTATATTAGGTCTACTATAACGTGCATTAGGCCTATCAATGCTAGGAGAGGATAGGTTATAAGGTCGTATATTTATTCTGTGGTTACCCAAAAAAAAGTTCATATTTGGCCAAATTCAATAATACATATCAACTTTCTGGCGGACCATGACGTGTGTGTGTGTGTGTGTGTGTGTGTGTGTGTGTGCGTGTGTGTGTGTGTGTGTCTGTGTGTGTGTGTGTGCGTGTGTGTTTGTGTGTGTGTGTGTGTGTGTGTGTGTGTGTGTGTGTGTGTGTGTGTGTGTGTGTGTGTGTGTGTGTGTGTGTGTGTGTGTGTGTGTGTGTGTGTGTGTGTGTGTGTGTGTGTGTGTGTGTGTGTGTGTGTGTGTGTGTGTGTGTGTGTGTGTGTGTGTGTGTGTGTGTGTGTGTGTGTGTGTGTGTGTGTGTGTGTGTGTGTGTGTGTGTGTACGCCTTTGTCTTGCATTCCTCCTGGAAACCTTTTCCAAGCGAGGGTTTGACAGCGGTCATCAACACCGTACGAGTCGAACCTCCGATTCTGATATCACCAGGGATGTGGCCCGGGTCACATCACCAGGGATGTGGCCCGGGTCACATCACCAGGGATGTGGCCCGGGTCACATCACCAGGGATGTGGCCCGGGGTCACATCACCAGGGATGTGGCCCGGGGTCACATCACCAGTGATGTGGCCCGGGATCACATCACCAGGGATGTGGCCCAGGGTCACATCACGAGGGATGTGGCCCAGGGTCACATCACGAGGGATGTGGCCCAGGGTCACATCACGAGGGATGTGGGCCGGGGACACATCACCAGGGATGTGGGCCGGGGTTACATCACTAGGGCTGTGCCGCAGGTCACATCACTAGGACTGTGCCGCAGGTCACATCACTCGGGCTGTGCCGCAGGTCACATCACTAGGGCTGTGCCGCAGGTCACATCACTAGGACTGTGCCGCAGGTCACATCACTCGGGCTGTGCCGCAGGTCACATCACTAGGGCTGTGCCGCAGGTCACATCACTAGGACTGTGCCGCAGGTCACATCACTCGGGCTGTGCCGCAGGTCACATCACTAGGGCTGTGCCGCCCCCTCAGTGACCAGGGAGCCGGCCCGACCAGCTGCCAGTAAATGATAATACTTGATACGAAGTAATTGGAGTACGACAAGTTCGGCACCGCCACCTACCCGATGCCGTTGTCGGACGTACGATCAGCGCTTGACTAAGGAACAGTCGAGTTTATATGCATACAACATGTAAGATATACACCTACAAATACATGTATATTTTCACTATTGTATGCCTATGCTGTATTTTGTATATGCTGAGTGAACAGAATATTCAGAGAGAGGGTTTTGCTTTGAAAACAGATTTTAGGTGGAGTACCTACATCAGGTGGTCATTTGAAGTCGTGACGCTCCAGCGTGTTTACTGAAGCTGGAGAAAGCTCCTCCCTTCCCACGCACTCACCTCTTACTCTCCAATAATCAGGCTTCAAACGCATTTGTATTGACTCGAGAATTTCACTTTGTTAACCATTCTATTTTCTAGCAGACGTAAAATAAAGCGCGGGTAAACGGCGTCTCGGTGGTTCAGGACTTTTTTTTTATGTAGTGGTCAGTCGAGGGGAGAAAAAATCGTTACCATCGTCTTAAAAATGATCTCAAGAAAGATGTCGCAAAGAGAACAACAGAGGGGATTGTCCTCCTTCCTCCGAGGGGAGAGGAGAGCTGTCTGGACCCCGACCAGCGAGGCAATAGACCCCGCATTGTTTTATTATAACGAACGTTCGTCTAAATGACCCCAAACGACCTTAAATGACCTAGCCATCCGGGTGGGAGAGAGACTATGACCTCACGCGCGCCTCCCGTCCTGTCGCCACTTACAAATGGGGTGTCAGTAGCCTTAGAGCTGGCCAATATTGAACTACGTTAGGAAGACTTCTACTGTCGACACCCTTGCTGCCGCTCCTCCTCCTCCTCTTCCTCCTCCTCCTCCTCTTCCTCCTCCTCCTGCTACTGCTGCTGCTGTTGCTCCTGCTGCCGCTGCTTCTCCTACTCCTGCTGTTGATCCTGCAGCTTCTCCTACTCCTCTTGCAGCTGCTGCATCTCCTGCTACTTCTGTGGCAGCTGCTGCATCTCGTGCTCCCTGCGCTTGGTCCTGCTGATTCGTCTGCTGCTGTTGTGACTCCTGTTACTGTTGGGGGCATATTGTGTCTCTTACCGCTTCTCCTGCTACTGCTGTTACCTCTGTTACTTCTGCTGCTTCTGTTATTGATGTGGCTTCTAATGCTTCTCTTGCTACTGCTTCTCTTCCTATTGATGTTGTTCCTATTGCCACTATTGATTCTGCTGCTACTGATGTTGGTGTTGCTACTGCTACTACAGCTTTTGCTGTTGTTGCTACAACTTTTCCAACTGCTGATGATTCTGCTTTTGTAGTTGATGCTGTTGCTTATGCTACTGCCATTGTTTCGTCAGCCACTGTTGTTGCTTCTTTTGCTGCTGTTGTTCCTGGTGTTGCTTCTTCTGCTACTGTTATTAGTGCTTCCGCTACTGATTCTGTTACCTTTACTGCAATAGCTGCTGAAGATTCTTCTCCTTTTGCTTCTGCTGATACCTGCTGCGGTTGTGCTTCTGCTTCTACTGTTGCATTGTATGCTGTTGCTGTTCCTGGCGATAATGCTTCCGCTCTTTCTAATGCTGTGCTGTTGATTATGTTACGGTTGAGGCGGCTGAAACTGTTTTCTACTGCTGTCACTGCTTGTTTTCTACTGCTGCGTCTGTTTCTTCGGCTGCTGGTGCAGCTGGTGTGCTGCTGGTGGTATGCCAGGTGCTGCTTCCCCTGCTGCAGCTGACTCCTTGATTTTAACAGTTATGCTGATGCCGTTGCAATTCTTCCCCACTCTGGGTTCCGTTGCCGTTGCTTCTGCTGTTGCTATTCCTGCTACTGGTACCGTTGCTGCTACTGGTACCGTTGCTGCTACTGGTACCGTTGCTTCTGTGGTTCTTACGGTGCTAATCTACTGAGTAGACCAAACGATTAAGAGTGAACTGGATGGAAATCGGGCAGAACACTGTTGGGAATGTTCGTGTTCGGGAAACGCAAGCCAACACCTTTTCCTTCAGCCGACTAAAATATTTATAGTATATTTTCCATTTTCAAAAATATATACTTGTTGATTAGTTAAATCAAATGAGGCTATTAAGTCAATCGGTAAATTACGTTCTTCTCTGTTGGAGTTATTAATGTCATTAATTTACCCACCATTCGATCCATTGAGTTATCGTCAATTCATCAATCAAGTAATTGATCAAGTGGAAAGAACTATACTCTAGAGTTATAGTGGTTCCAAAGCTCAGGTACTTGGGTTATCCAAATTTTAAAAATAATAGAACTGATGTTGATTCCTTCTCTCATCTTATCTCTCCCGCAGTCTCTCTTTCTCTTACATTCCCAGATATCTCTTAAATTATTATGTCTCATTAGCTCTCTCTCACCACTCCTCTCTCTCTTTCACCACTACCCTTTCTTTCTCACCACACCCATTTCTCTTCGCCTGTTCTCTCTTACTCCTGCGCCACTTTCTCTCCCCCTCACCTTCTGTAGCGCATCCGTGCCTCTCTCACCCCCCCCCCCTCCTGCTCTTTCCATCCCTCTCCCAGGAAAATACTTGTACCGACAGACTTCCTGAGAGGCGCCACTATATGTCTCGAGGTTATATTGAGAACCTTTGTGGAGTTCAGCCCCGCCCACGCTGACAGCTGACCAATGACCATATGAGCTGATTTTAATCCGGCCAATTAATTCGGCGCGCTCATGGTCACCTCATGTACGTCACTGCCACTGTCAATCAGGCCAAAGGCAGACGTAATAATGGCCCAATCAGATAGCGGGATCAGACGGCGTCATGGCAAGCAACCAATCACAGCCTTGGTGACATATGGTCATCTGGACCAACAGAGGGCTCGGTCTGTGGTAGTCTCTGCTCTATGGTAAGAATTATGAAAATATTAATAAATTTGTCTATTAATTTGTACTATCTTAAAATAGTTACCGAATTTAAATACAAAACGACGTAATACATGTCTGTTTGTTTCTGGAAATACTAAATCTGTAATAATAAATTATTCTGAAAAATATATATTATTTTTTTCTTCCTGCAATCAAATCGGTTTTGGACTGAGGTAATGTTACTTAAAGCGCTTATACTCTTACATTTTTGTGTACCTTTATTTCTTTAGTGTTCTAGATTTTTTCCAAACTGTACATGTAAAAAAAAAATCTTTATTGAATATATTTATTTATAAACTTACCTCACTTTCGTGAACATTATTCACCTAAATGTGCTGGCAGAGTTGAACATCAACCCTTCAGCCCCGCCTTGCCCTCGCGTTTCTTAACATATTAATATCTGAATTTTTTTATTGAATTTGATTCTACAATCTTTTCAAACCCTGAAGTCTGTCGAGTCATTTCTGACTTTCACACTACGAATGTTACTTGCATGGTTTCTCATTTTTAAAACTGTTGTGTCTGCACTGTCGATCTATCTTACAATCGTGTATGTTGATATCATATCCTCCTTTCCTTGGCAGTGGTTAGGTACAGTTTCCTAAGCCCTAAATCGTAACTGAGTTCAGAAGCGAGCAATGTTGTATGTCCCTATACTTTATTTGATTATTTTTGTTTATCTAAAGCATGTGGGTTCCATTCCCTGGTTGAATACTCTGGCGTGTATCTCACGGTGGTCGTTAACAACATTCCAGAGGCGCTTTTATCAAGGTTCCTGAAGCTCATCTTAACAGTTATGACTAAGTAGAGCAGGTTGTTCTTCCAGTGTGTGTTTCTAGTCCCAGGTTCTTGGTTATGTCTTCCGCCGGATCCTTCTCTTATGGTCACTACCCTCATCACCCTTTACGACTCTTAGGGTCTTCACACTCTTGTTTATATATGTTTCATCCTCATAACTTTGCACTTGGTATGGTTAAAGTCCAGAGAGCATGTATTCACTTGTCTGCGAGTGGAGGATCGAATATTAGCTCATGTTCCTCCCCTTTCCAACAGTCGATTGCTTAATGCAATGAATCCCGACCTTCATGTTTCCGAACACATCTACTTTTATTGGTGTCAGTTTGTTGGAGAATTGCAGTAGGTTCGTTAAGCATGATTTTCATTCCTTAAAGCCGTGTTGGCGTTTCTGTAAAAATCATATTCTTTCAAGATGCTCCACTTGTTTTATCCACACTGTTCTGTCCAATACCTTGCAGGGTATGCTTCTAGCGACACGGCTCTGTAATTCCGTGCCTCCAACTTATTTTCCTTTGTATACATTGGTGCCACATTAGCTGTTTTCTAGCTGATGGGCAACTCCCCCTTCCTCCCCACTCGCTAGTGATGCAGTAATGCAATATCATACACACATTTTGTTACTATTTTCCTATGATTATGTATGCGTTCATCAACCCGTTGGTTCTGTTTCTGTTACTAATCTCTTTCCTCAGGATTTGGTGGACTTCCTCTTGCCTTTCCGCTCTTCTCGTCGTCCCTGTCACTTAACCCAAGGGTTATGTTTCTCACTCACCTCTTTGTCCCTGAGCAATGGATTGTTTCTTATCAGCCTCTGAAAACAAATCCTGAGTTTTCCCTAATCTCTCGGTCTGTCATAGTTCCAAGTTACCCTTCATATTACACACTATCCAGGAACACTTGTTATTCTCCCGTAATACCCTTCTCTGAATATTCGTCCCCCTCTCCTTCCTACTAAATAATCAAAGATCAGAAAGCGATAATGATTGACTCGTAAAGGGTCTACCTGTTGCAAGTTCTTCGGGGCTACCTGTTGCAAGTTCCTCTGGGCTACCTGTTGCAAGTTCTTCGGGGCTACCTGTTGCAAGTTCCTCGGGGCTACCTGTTGCAAGTTCCTTGGGGCTACCTGTTGCAAGTTCTTCGGGGCTACCTGTTGCAAGCTCCTCGGGGCTACCTGTTGCAAGCTCCTCGGGGCTACCTGTTGCAAGCTCCTCGGGGCTACCTGTTGCAAGTTCTCCGCGTTGTTCCGTCGTCCATTGTGTAATCTTTTACCCGCTGCGTTTGGAAAGAAAATCTCATACCTTCCATTAATATCATTCCTCATGTTCCCTCTCTACAATGGCTGGGAGTACTCGAGTGTCAGCCTTCCCCATGACCAGTAACTCTCCCTCATGACCTGTAACTCTCCCTCATGACCAGTAACTCTCCCTCATGACCTGTAACTCACCCTCATGACCAGTAACTCTCCCTCATGACCTGTAACTCTCCCTCATGACCTGTAACTCTCCCTCATGACCAGTAACTCTCCCTCATGACCTGTAACTCTCCCTCATGACCCGTAACTCTCCCTCATGACCTGTAACTCTCCCTCATGACCAGTAACTCTCCCTCATGACCAGTAACTCTCCCTCATGACCAGTAACTCTCCCTCATGACCTGTAACTCTCCCTCATGACCTCTAACTCTCCCTCATGACCTGTAACTCTCCCTCATGACCCGTAACTCTCCCTCATGACCTGTAACTCTCCTTCATGACCAGTAACTCTCCCTCTTGACCCGTAACTCTCCCTCATGACCAGTAACTCTCCCTCATGACCAGTAACTCTCCCTCATGACCAGTAACTCTCCCTCATTACCAGTAACTCTCCCTCATGACCAGTAACTCTCCCTCATGACCAGTAACTCTCCCTCATGACCTGTAACTCTCCCTCATGACCTGTAACTCTCCCTCATGACCAGTAACTCTCCCTCATGACCAGTAACTCTCCCTCATGACCAGTAACTCTCCCTCATGACCAGTAACTTTCCCCTCATGACCAGTAACTCTCCACCATGACTAGTAACTCTCCCTCATGACAAGTAACTCTCCCTCAGGACTAGTAACTCTCCACCATGACTAGTAACTCTCCCTCATGACCAGTAACTCTCCGTCATCACCATTAACTCTTCACCAAGACCAGTAACTCTCCCTCATGACCAGTAACTCTCCCTCATGACCAGTAACTCTCCCTCATGACCAGTAACTCTCCCTCATGACCAGTAACTTTCCCTCATGACCAGTAACTCTCCGTCATCACCATTAACTCTTCACCAAGACCAGTAACTCTCCCTCATGACCAGTAACTCTCCCTCATGACCAGTAACTCTCCCTCATGACCAGTAACTCTGCTTCCATTTTACGTGACGGTAAAGTAACGAAGATTATCGCTACAAACAAGACTGACACTGACGCAGCCGAGGGGTGAACAGTGTAGTGAACATCGCCAGAAGTTAAGACAACATGCAACATGACAACATAAAAGTAACGTTTGCAGCGAAGTTCGCGTATAGTGAAGATGATTTAGAGTGAAGATCGCGTATAGTGGAGATGATTTAGAGTGAAGATCGCGTATAGTGAAGATGATTTAGAGTGAAGATCGCGTATAGTGAAGATGATTTAGAGTGAAGATCGCGTATAGTGAAGATGATTTAGAGTGAAGATCGCGTATAGTGAAGATGATTTAGAGTGAAGATCGCGTATAGTGGATATGGTGCGAACTGGCGATTGACGCTCCGGGTGACCGGGGGTAGAGGAGCCCGGGGAGGGTCGCCAGAACTATTGTAACCTGATAATAACCCGCTTCTCCCCCTATACTCCCACAAATACCCTCTCCACACGCGCACACACACACACACACACACACACACACACACACACACACACACAGGGGTGTGTGAGGGTGTGTAAAAAGGTGCAGATGTTGGCAACGAGACTCGTCCCAGAGCTGTGAGGGATGAGGTACGAAGACAGACTGAATGAACTAAACCTGACCACTTTAGAAAGAAGGAGGGAGAAGAGGACATGATACAGACGTATAAAATACTTAAAAGGATTGACAGGGTGGAAACAGAGGAAATGTTTACAATAATAACAATAAAACAAGGGGGCACTGCTAAAAGCTTCAGACTCAGATGTGTTACAGACATGTTAGAAAAATTTCCTTTATCATGAAGGTAATGAGTAAATGGAATGAGCTAAAGGAGCAGATTGTAGAAGCTAACTCCATTCATAGATTCAAACAGGTATGACAGGTATGACAGGCCAGGAGTCATTGCATTAAGTAACCGTCGGCTAGATAAGCGGGGTCCAAGAGCTTGAGCTCGATCCTGCAGACACAAATACGTGAGTGCAAACAGGTGAGTACACACACAGAATCTAAAACACTCAAATTTAGTGATCGCTGCCAACTATATCAACAACGTTGTTCCACTACACTGTTGTGGTCTTAGTTGTCTAACAACGTCAGACAACGTCATAACCTTCGCTATTGAAATGTTCGAATCATTTAATTATTCCTCGCAAACTTAAAACTGTCTTTTTCATCAGCATTTGTTTATGGTTCAGACAATATAGCCTTAAATTACCAAAGCTTAATGGTAAATTTTTCGTCAATTTACCTAATTATTAACAGAGTTAACATTTAAAGTAATAACGCAACACAATGTTAAGAAATAAATTATTCAATTAGCATTTGCACGATTTAATTACTGCCAGTTGTGCTCGTATTTAATATAGATTTACATTAATTCTCTGCTGAGTTAATGCTAATTTGCCGCAGGTGTTAATGCTGTATTGATAAACACCTGCTTAGCCAGTGATTGAGAGTTAATATGAAGGTAAATTACCGCTAATGGAATAGTGTTAGTGAGGACGTGGTGTTGTGGCAATTAATAATACTTGAATTGTAATCGTTATATCTGTTCAATTAAAATATCCTGTACGACATTTGTCAGCATTATTAACGTTCTTGCTATTATTAATATTGGCATGAATGGCATATAACACTGCCAAAGTTATTCATATCATTATTAACTTTAATAATTTGTATTCTACATGAATATTATTCTACATTATTATTTTTGTCAATATTATTACAATATATTTATTGTTATAATTTGTTCCTCTTAACGATAACAATAGTTTCAATAATCGTTAATTAACATGATCCACAGTTGTTTTAAATCAAAATACATTATCCATTAACATAAATTAATTATCAAATTACCTTAGCAATACATAACGTTTTTAATTAATCCTCGTTGGATTAAAAACTGACCTCTGGCTTCCCTGACCTCCGCTCCGCTGCTGGTAGCGGACAACAGTCATGTTAATTCAATAACAGTTTGGATTTCTCCTGCGTTTGACAGCCGTTTGTTGTTGCTTCCATTTACCAATGTTAATTTTATGTTAAAACTGGGTTACCGTGTGTGTTTATCGCCTCGGGAACGCAGCTCTCTGAGTATGCAGTGATGGACCTGATGTATAAGGCAGTTATTAGCGCACTTCTACAAAGGAAGAATGAAAAGAAAGTATCGAACGTGTTGAAGCACAGGAAACTTTCGAAGTTTTCTTTTCATTCTTAATTGGTGGATACTTACGCATAACCAAATTACGTTTTTTTTAATATTCTTGCATACACACGCACACACTCGGCCTCGCGGCTGAGGAATGTCTATTTTTTACACTTTATGGACAATCATATCCACATTTCAGGCTTCATAGGAGTCACTGGATGTCGCAATCGGGGACAATCCTACTTAAAGGGTGGCAATTTGACCGCTAACATCCTATGACACTCGCCTTACAATCACAAGTTATCAAGGCAAGAAAGTTGGCTAACTGCTACCGTCTCGACTCCATCCTTGGTCACACACATATCTTTTGACGGATATAGATGACACTGTTGTATTGTGTAGGAAAATCACTTTCTTAATCATTTTAATTCACATGGAATTAATATTGTGTTGAGTTATGAAAGATCAACTTGGAGGTGCTGGTGTGTAGGTGGGTGGTGGTGTTAGGTGTGTAGGTGGGTGGTGGTGTTAGGTGTGTAGGTGGGTGGTAGTGTTTGGTGTGTAGGTGGGTGGTGGTGTTAGGTGTGTAGGTGGGTGGTGGTGTTAGGTGTGTAGGTGGGTGGTAGTGTTAGGTGTGTAGGTGGGTGGTGGTGTTAGGTGTGTAGGTGGGTGGTGGTGTTTGGTGTGTAGGTGGGTGGTGGTGTTAGGTGTGTAGGTGGGTGGTAGTGTTTGGTGTGTAGGTGGGTGGTGGTGTTAGGTGTGTAGGTGGGTGGTGGTGTTTGGTGTGTAGGTGGGTGGTAGTGTTTGGTGTGTAGGTGGGTGGTGGTGTTAGGTGTGTAGGTGGGTGGTAGTGTTTGGTGTGTAGGTGGGTGGTGGTGTTTGGTGTGTAGGTGGGTGGTGGTGTTAGGTGTGTAGGTGGGTGGTGGTGTTAGGTGTGTAGGTGGGTGGTAGTGTTTGGTGTGTAGGTGGGTGGTGGTGTTAGGTGTGTAGGTGGGTGGTGGTGTTAGGTGTGTAGGTGGGTGGTAGTGTTTGGTGTGTAGGTGGGTGGTGGTGTTAGGTGTGTAGGTGGGTGGTGGTGTTAGGTGTGTAGGTGGGTGGTGGTGTTAGGTGTGTAGGTGGGTGGTGGTGTTAGGTGTGTAGATGGGTGGTTGTGGTGGATATGAAGTCGGTGGTAATGGCTAGTGTGAAAGTGGGTGATAGTGGTGATTGAGTGGCAGTGGTAGGTTTATACGTGGATGGTCATGATAAGTGGGTACTAGTGGTATGTGGGTGGTAATGGTAGGTGTGTGTGTGGTAATCGTAGTGGTGTAGTTGGGTGGAAGTGGTGGATTTGTAAGTAGATGGAAGTGGTGGGTGTTAGTGGGTGGTAGTCGTAGATGAGTCAGTGGTTGGTAATGGTAAGTGGGTACTTGTAGTAGGTGGGTAGTGGGTGTTAGTAGTTATTGTAAAGTTGGGCGGTTGTCGTGGGTTTTTAGATGGGTGGTAGTGGTTGGGTGTAAGTGGTGAGTAGTGGTATGTGTGTTTAAGTGGATGATAGTGGTGTAAGAGGGAGGAACTGGGCCTTGCCTAACAATGCTTACTAAACCGTGGCTAGAGGGATGATGTACTGGTTTCGTTGTACTTTACCTCTACCACCTCTGTCGAATTTGACCTTAAAGATCTGGAGGGAAATGGCTTCCACAACTTCTTAATTTTAAACATTTACTTGTTGGCGGCAGACAGTAGGAAGAGGAAGAGGGATGGGTAAGTGTACCAGGGAAGGGAGGTGGAGGGAGGCAGTGGAGGTGAAGGGAGGAGGCAGTGGAGGTGAAGGGAGGAGGCAGTAGGAGGGATGCTCGTTTCCACCTCCGTCACAGATGAGTAATTAGCAATTCTCACCTGACGAATCATGTTACGCCCGGCTTCACATGACCGTCACATTCACCATTACCTCATTACTCCCTAACTACCTGTAACACTTCCACGACCCTCCCGTCCCCGAGGAAGGGGAAGTAAGAGAGAGAGGGAGAGAGAGAGAGAGAGTGTTCGTGTGTGTAATAGGAAGACAGACACATAATGTAATGGAACTGATGTCAGCCAGGATGACTGCGAACGTTGGAGCCACACGGGTATGTATTGAAGTGTGTTGTATATGGGTTTAGCAGCATGATTTATCACCAGACGAGATCACTTACCCCCGCTCTTCACACAACCCCGTCCTCATAATCAAGTCTATTCCATCCAGCGGTCGACCCCAGAGACGCATTCATCAATTTTGACATTCTGTTCATTTAAGAATTTTCTCATATACAATTTAACATTGTTACATATTAGCATACTGTTCATATTTAGGCATTAGTTAGGTTAGGTGTTTACGGTTGGCGATTATTTACAGTTGTAGTACGTGGGTGAAGCATTCACAGCGTTAGGGTTCGAACAAGTCGTCAGCGAAGCACTTGTTCATCATCAAGTGTGAAATCGCGTCAACAGTTTTTCATTCATAAATATGGGGTTTGACTGATGCATGGAATGGACTTTGGCATTTGTTTATGAGGACGGGCTACTTCACTACCCTTCATAGTGCAGTGAATCTTGGAGATCAAGTTCAATAGATATTATCAGTTCAACTTACGTGATATTGCGCAAGTATGACTAACCGTCCTGCGTGACGGGATTTTTAGTATCACGTAGCTAGTTTTTTAACATACTGTACTCCCCTTCATATAGTCTAGCGTAGCGGCACAAATGCAGATGTACCAAAATGAGTTAACAATTTAGAACCTCATTATACAATTATAAATAATCAGCTCCTTGCACAGAACAAAGGATTTAATACCTCTCTTGTACGGATACCATCTCACGAAAATATAACTGATTATAATGACTTAGATATTGCAACCAAATTAGCGTGTAACAAAGATCAACTGATTCAGACCTAACAATCCCACTCTTTGTTGTTAAGACTATATTGTTCCACATACTCATGTCTAATAGAAGAGAAGTTACAGACTCCCAAAGGCCTGAAAGCACCAGGTTTAATTTTTTTTATATTCAAAACCTATGTATATGGGCAGCCCAAAAACGTCCACCAGACTGTGGGACTTGTTGCTGGGATTACTGTTACCTGTGGCAGGTGGCTACAGGTGACGGATCTTCCAATCCTGAGCACTCCAGGTACATACTCTATAGCAAGAACTGGGTCATTATCCTACACACTACATTATTGAGTCATTAGACCCTTCAGATCTGCCAGCATGAGGTACCTGCAACTTTGCATTCACTTCATTAACTCCTGTGTTGTTAATGATATTATCATAATGCATCCGAAAATTGCCGATGTACACTAATTGCCACATGGCCCTGTTTAACAAACATCCTGTGTGATGCGGACGTTTAGCATCAATTAGCTAGTTCGTAATACATTTTGTACTCAACCTCATATAGTCAAGTGTTGCTGCATATATATATATATATATATATATATATATATATATATATATATATATATATATATATATATATATATATATATATATATATTCTTAACGAAAAAATCTGTTGGCTAAAAATTAAACAAAGATAATATCGAGTTGATATCGCCTCTTTTTATAACTAGTGGAGAACGTTATCATGAAGCTGAATACTACATATACAGATACAGATACATAGGTCGAGCAAATCTAACATGGAGGGAGGGACAAAAGGAACGGATGGAGGTATGCAGTTACGAAGGAAAGTTAGGAGACTTGAATGTTAATAGACAAGGAGATCAGTTCGTATAGAGCGGGGTATGTAAGAAGGTAAGAGGGAGGGAGGGATGAATGTTGCGAGGTAGGGACGAAAAGAGATAGAGGAGGGATGGAAGAAAGGAGGTAGGTCGGCAGGAGGCCTACCTACCTACTAGGATGAAGGCAGGTTGAAGGATTGTGTAAGGTCGGTGGATAGAGGAGAAAAACAACTCAAGGATGTTATAACACCAGAGCGTCAACATTCATGAAAATAACGATACTTCAGGTGGCTCTCATGTATTTAATTGGTCACAACAAAATTGAATAACAACGAAAGTGGAGAAAAGGGAACACATTGACAGACACGCACATGCACACAAACAAATGCACACACACACACACACACACACACACACACACACACACACATACACACACACACACACACACACACACACACACACACACACACCAGGGCCCTGATAGCTGAGTAGACAGCGCTCTATACTCGTAATCCTAGGGTCCGGGCTCGATCGCTGGTGACGGCAGAAAGAAAAACAAGTTTCTTTCACCCCTGATGCTCCTGTTACCTAGCAGTAAAAAGGTACCTGGGAGTTAAACAGCTGTTACTGACTCCTTCCTGTGTATGTGTGAGTGTGTGTGTGTGTGTGTGTGTGTGTGTGTGTGTGTGTGTGTGTGTGTGTGTGTGTGTGTGTGTGTGTGTGTGTGTGTGTGTGTGTGTGTGTGTGTGTGTGTGTGTGTGTGTGTGTGTGTGTGTGTGTGTGTGTGTGTGTGTGTGTGTGTGTGTGTGTGTGTGTGGAAGAAAAAATAGTAGTTATAGTAACAGATGATTGATTGACAGTTGAGAGGCGGGCCGAAAGAACAGAGCTCAACCCCCGTAAACACAACTTGGTAAATACAATACAAACACACACACACACACACACACACACACACACACACACACACACACACACACACATACACACATACACACACACAGGTGGCTAGAAAGGAGCTGTCGATGAGCTGAAGCTCGACCCTGGAAACACAAACAGGTGGAGTACACAGATACACACACACACAGTCAGAAGCAAACAGAACGAGAAAATTCCTGAATAATACACATACAAAATAAACATTTACAGAGAAATTTAAACAAAAATGAAATAAATAATTCGAAATTGCCAAAGGAAAAAATGGAAGCGAAAAACGTAAATGCAAAACACCAAAAAAGGATATACATCATACTCAAAATTAGCCAATCTGGGCCCATACATATGTATAATTACCAGTCATGCAGGGGGGCTACAAATGAAATGAAAACATATAAAAATTGTATTTGCATATCAATTCTTTTCCGACCCCCCATGAACGAGCATCCGCCGCTAACAACCGCGTACTGGGGCGGGCACAATGGGCATACACGGGCACAAAGAACATACACGGGTATAACGAACATACACGGGTACAACGAACATACACGGGTACAACGAACATACACAGGTACAACGAATATACACAGGTACAACGAACATACACAGGTACAACGGATATACACAGGTACAACGAACATACACAGGTACAACGGATATACACAGGTACAACAAATATACATAGGTACAACGAACATACACGGGTACAACGAACATACACAGGTACAACGAACATACACGGGTACAACGAACATACACGGGTACAACGAACATACACGGGTACAACGAACATACACAGGTACAACGAATATACACAGGTACAACGAACATACATAGGTACAACGGATATACACAGGTACAACGAGCATACACAGGTACAACGGATATACACAGGTACAACGAACATACACAGGTACAACGGACATACACAGGTACAACGAACATACACAGGTACAACGGATATACACAGGTACAACGAACATACATAGGTACAACGAACATACACAGGTACAACGAACACTCACTTACCCTAACAAAAAATACGAATCCAACGAAAGTTCGACGACACAATAAACGACGACGATAACGACATAACATCACAACACTTTATTTTTTACTTAATCACATTACAAGTACTTTAAAACACAATAAGAATTTAGACACCTTTGGCGTGGAAAAAATATGAATTTTTCAAAATACTTCTCATCCTTTAACCTTATTAAAGGTCTTCATAAGCTTCACTCTTCTTAAGTAGTCTTTCTCCCCCCCATACATGTTTCTGCTTATCATAGTATTCTGAGCATATATTTGTACCTTTAGGAGAGCTTCTGTCTGTCTGTCTCTCTGTCTGTTCAAAGTTGGAGGCCTGACGCATGGGCCTGGCTTCACTCAAATTGGCAGAGGAAATGGTCTGGGGTACGGGATGAACATAGGCTGTCAAGGGTCGCCAGAATTCAAGAGAGAACAGCGTGTCTGGGGTCACATTTAGACCCCCACGTCGATGTTTGGCAGAGCCCACCATCTTACCTATGATAATGTTTTCAAGAACATAAATCAAAACACGTTTGTTTTGTTATAGAAATATACACCATTACTGACTGATCTCGGGATAATTAATATAAATTTCCTGTTATTTATACTACGACCAGAATCCCATTAAACACTTAAAGTATATACTGTACTTCCCGTTCCCATGGGAGACAAAATTCATAAGTGGGAATTATTATATTCTGAGCGGATGTCATTACATATTACAATGAAATGGAGACGCTCACACTTATTACACTATTCGTAACATTGTAGGATAGAGGCAGAGAACCTGGGGTAGATAGATAAATGGATAGGTTGATGCATAGAGGGATGAACAGATGAATAGATGGATAGCTAGATGACTGGGCAGATATACTAACTACTAAGTTTTTTTTCACACACACCCAGGAAGCAGCCCGTAGCAGCTGTCTAACTCCCGGATACCTATTTACTGCTAGGTGAACAGATGCATCAGTACGAACGAAATTCTGCCCATTTTGTTTCTGCCACATCTGAATCTAAAACAACAACAACAACAACAACAGGGAACCAGCTTCATTAGACGTTGAGATGTAAGTCTCGACGTAACTACCCACTCAGACCTTAACGCAGCACTCAGGAGAGCGTGAACGTCTTGGTGTAATTCATTACAATACATAAGTGTGGGTTTTTATCCTATGATGTTATGTCTGTTATTAGATATTACCATTACATAATAATAATGAGCGTCTGGGAATCACTAGAATACTGGCGGCTGAAGTTACCATTTGACCTCAATTGATTTTCCTTGTAAGTTCTGTAATAATACAAATAATAATAATAATAATAATAAAATAAGCATAATAAACCAAATAATATTAATGAATTAGTCAATTTTAATACATGTTAGTAAAAAACTAATAATTATTATTTTGTGAGCATTTTTAGCATATTTTAGCAAAATTAGCATTTTCTTATGCTATTATAGCGCAAATATTAATAATTAAACATTATTAAATTATTATTAGCAAAATAGAATTTCTAAAGATATAAAAGATATTATTATTCAACATGCATTTTGATAATAATTTCTTTGCACATCATGTATGTTACTTTCACTTGGTTGTTGCAAACGTAATCTGCATGTTCATTTATTTATCATAATTCTTCGTGTAACTATGGTTTTTATTTCTTTAATTAACTGAGCAATATTGTTGGGTCATCAGTCAATCATTAACAAGTCGTCTGAACTATTCCAGTGACCCTTTGATTAGGCAACTTAGCCTTTTGTAAAACAAATTCCAATATCAAGGTTATTTTAATCATTATTATTATTTTATTATATATTATTATTGTTTTGTTAACAATTATTGTTATGTAATGTTATTATTTTAATAAATAATATTTTAATTTTAATAATTATTATTATTTTGATAAATAGTAACTTTAATAAATATTGCAAACATTAGATTTTATCAATATTACTAATTTAATACAAATTATCAATTTAATACAAATTATTAATTTAATTTATGCTATATTTTAATAAATATTGTTATTATTTTAATTAATTTAGATTTTCAATATTATTCTGAATATAATTACTAGTTCATATTTACAAGAGATTAAATTTTAAAACTCTACTCTTGGATAGCGATTTGTGTTTGAGCTGAAAATAACTCAAAGAAATTGTTACAATATATAAAGGATAACAAGCAATAAACAAGTCATTTATAACATATTTGATTGTTAAAATAAACTGAACATCTTGTCGTTAAGACATAAGCAAAAACAGACGATGTTCAGGGACAAGGGAGAATCCCGCAAAATAGTTGTAAATCAGGAATATTTAGTTGTTGTTGCTAGTTATGAGGCAGGTTGTGAAACAGGTTGCTGTTGCTAGTTGTGAGGCAGGATGTTGTTGCTAGTTGTGAGGCAGGTTGTGAGACAGGTTGTTGTTGCTAGTTGTGAGACAGGTTGTTGTTGCTAGTTGTGAGGCAGGATGTTGTTGCTAGTTGTGAGGCAGGTTGTTGTTGCTAGTTATGAGACAGGTTGTTGCTAGTTGTGAGACAGGTTGTTGTTGCTAGTTGTGAGACAGGATGTTGTTGCTAGTTGTGAGGCAGATTGTTGTTGCTAGTTGTGAGACAGGTTGTTGCTAGTTGTGAGACAGGTTGTTGCTAGTTGTGAGACAGGTTGTTGTTGCTAGTTGTGAGACAGGTTGTTGTTGCTAGTGGTGAGACAGGTTGTTGTTGCTAGTTATGAGACAGGTTGTTGCTAGTTGTGAGACAGGTTGTTGTTGCTAGTTATGAGACAGGTTGTTGCTAGTTGTGAGACAGGTTGTTGTTGCTAGTTGTGAGACAGGTTGTTGTTGCTAGTTATGAGACAGGTTGTTGCTAGTTGTGAGACAGGTTGTTGTTGCTAGTTGTGAGGCAGATTGTTGTTACTAGTTGTGAGACAGGTTGTTGTTGCTAGTTGTGAGACAGGTTGTTGTTGCTAGTTGTGAGACAGGTTGTTGTTGCTAGTTGTGAGACAGGTTGTTGTTGCTAGTTGTGAGACAGGTTGTTGTTGCTAGTTGTGAGACAGGTTGTTGTTGCTAGTTGTGAGACAGGTTGTTGTTGCTAGTTGTGAGACAGGTTGTTGCTGCTAGTTGTGAGACAGGTTGTTGTTGCTAGTTGTGAGACAGGTTGTTGCTGCTAGTTGTGAGACAGGTTGTTGTTGCTAGTTGAGAGACAGGTTGTTGTTGCTAGTTATGAGACAGGTTGTTGCTAGTTGTGAAACAGGTTGTTGCTAGTTGTGAGACAGGTTGTTGTTGCTAGTTGTGAGACAGGTTGTTACTAGTTGTGAGACAGGTTGTTGCTGCTAGTTGTGAGACAGGTTGTTGCTGCTAGTTGTGAGACAGGTTGTTACTAGTTGTGAGACAGGTTGTTGCTGCTAGTTGTGAGACAGGTTGTTGCTGCTAGTTGTGAGACAGGTTGTTGCTGCTAGTTGTGAGACAGGTTGTTGTTGCTAGTTGTGAGACAGGTTGTTGATGCTAGTTGTGAGACAGGTTGTTGCTGCTAGTTGTGAGACAGGTTGTTGTTGCTAGTTGTGAGACAGGTTGTTGCTGCTAGTTGTGAGACAGGTTGTACATTGAGCGGGTCGGCTGCTCCAGCCCCCTTGAGCGTAAAAGGAAAGCTTGACCAAGAAGGACTAAGAACACAGTAAACGAGAGAAGCTTACTGAGAGCTTTGCTACAATACGGCAGCAGGGAGTGGAAGACCTCACACACACACACACACACACACACACACACACACACACACACACACACACACACACACACACACACACACACACACACACACACGCACACTTTACATGTCATACCTTGTATACTGTATTGCCTTGGAATCTTATTTTCAGAATGCCGGCCATAAATAGAACACATAAAACATTAAGTGTGAGCTTGCTTGGACGACCCGCAGTACCGCGGGAAGTGGAAACTGCTAATATATACGTTACGCAATATTACTTTTGTCGTCATACAGTTATGACGTCGCTATTAGTTATACTGGTTTGGCGCTTTCTCCTGATAATTATCATACCTTTGCTAAACACGTATTCAACAAGTGTTAATATTTAGGTTCTATATGAATATATTGACTTGTTTGTCCATATATTCTGTAATATTTACAAATACCTTGTATCCATGGTTTACAAACATTGGGAATAATATAATACAGGTAACTTAAGACTGGTGAAGGCATTACATCAATCCGTGAACAGGAAAACAAAGAAATCAAGAGTCAACAAGTACAGCAAGAGTGCCCTTGAAGAGCCTCGCTCACTCACCAATTTAACTGATCCCTTAAAACAGGGTTGTGGCGTCGGATGTCTCCCCCCCCCCTCCCATTCCCCATCACCCCCCAAGCCCCCTCATCCACCTCCCCCCCCCCCCGCCAGCCTGCACCGTGGCGTTATGGTCTGCTCGAGCTAAAGAGGAGGAGACCGAGGTTCATTTCCAGTACGAAACATTTCCCTTATTCTCTGGCTCGTGACACCACTGGCCGTATAATGTGGCCAAGTTGAAGCGCTCGCCTGGACACCCGCCCCGACATCATTCTTCATTGACTATCGTCTCGTTCAGTTTCGCTCGGGTTCGGAAGAACGAGCGATTGCCATCGTTCCTCGGCGGTAAACCGGCTTTTCCCGGTGGGGTTTGCACGTGTTTCAGGAGGGTGGTTCAGGCGGCACCACCCCCAAAAAAGCGCCAAAATCAGAAGCTGCGAAGAGCGCGTCGGGAGAGGCGCGTCGAGTGGTGGCGGGAATATCATAAATATCCAGTGGAAGTGGACTGGAGGCCGGCTTGGGCTGGCGGCGGCGGCGGCGGCGGCGGCGGCGGGGGTGAGGACGGAGGTGACGGGAATGGTGGAGAGGTTCGGCAACTCTCTACCAGGTGGCACCAGCACCGTCCACATCCGGCCACCAAATATCGCAAATCCTCCTCCTCCTCCTCCTCCATAATCTGCGGCCCTTGTGTCTTTATGCAGACCCTCTCTAGCGCCACCCTCTACGGCACCCCACCACCCCAACCTTACACATACAAACCTCCCAAAACCACCAATCAGTGAAAATGATCAAAATAAAATGAAAAATACCGAAAATTTCGACAACAAAAAACTACTCGACAGTTTAAGAATTCTCAGTCGAAATTTTTCTACACACATTAACAATTGAAATTAACATAGAATATATACATATATATATAACACGTGATATGGACATTTAAGTAGTCGCCTTCCGCTGTCGAACTGCGTTTCATTACCGAAGCAGCTGATGTGCGCGTAATGTTTGTCCGTTCCATTAGCCGTATTGACAGCCGCACGGAGCCAAGCGCACGCTCCTCGCTCGAGTAGATCTGGCAGCGCGCGTAGTAAAACTTGGGTGTTATTTGTAGTTTTTCTGAATGGAGTAGTAAGAGTAAGTGTGGGCTTGGGGGGAGGAGGTGGAGGAGAGGGGTGCCGTTCATTCATTCATTCATTCATTCGTTCGTTCGTTCGTTCGTGTGTGTTTGTGTGCGTGCGCGCGGGAGCCTAAATGTGTGTGTGTGTGTGTGTGTGTGTGTGCGTGTGTGTGTGTGTGTGTGTGTGTGTGTGTGTGTGTGTGTGTGTGTGTGTGTGTGTGTGTGTGTGTGTGCGTGTGTGTGTGTGTGTGTGTGTGTGTGCGTGTGTGTGTGTGTGTGTGTGTGCGCGCGGGAGCCTAAATGTGTGTGTGTGTGTGCGTGTGTGTTTGTGTGTGTGTGTGTGTGTGTGTGTGTGTGTGTGTGTGTGTGTGTGTGTGTGTGTGTGTGTGTGTGTGTGTGTGCGTGTGTGTGTGTGTGTGTGTGTGCGCGCGGGAGCCTAAATGTGTGTGTGTGTGTGTGTGTGTGTGTGTGTGTGTGTGTGTGTGTGTGTGTGTGTGTGCGTGTGTGTGTGTGTGTGTGTGTGTGTGCGCGCGGGAGCCTAAATGTGTGTGTGTGTGTGTGTGTGTGTGTGTGTGTGTGTGTGTGTGTGTGTGTGTGTGTGTGTGTGTGTGTGTGTGTGTGTGTGTGTGTGTGTGTGTGTGTGTGCGTGTGTGTGTGTGTGTGCGTGTGTGCATTCTTTACATATGACAGAATTAAGTAACGGTCATTAATATTGCTCCCATTATTGACGAGGTAATATAATGATATTGATGCCGTTTATGATGATGCAAATAATATATAATGAGAACTCTAATGACTTTATATATTCCCGAGCGCTTATTATGTACCAGGTACCCGGCGATGCCCGGGGTACTCTTTATATCTCCCCTACCCCTCATTTAACCCCTCATTCTTTCCCCTCACATTATATACCATCTCCACATGCTCTCACCCCTCCCTCTCTCTCTCTCCCTCTTCCTCACATCTCCCCTACATTCCCTCCCTTCCTCACCATTCCCCTCTCCTCCCCTCAACCCCATCGCTCTACCCACCGTCTCTCCCCTTCAACCTTCATGATAGTGGTGGTGGTGGTGGTGGTGATAGTGGTAGTGGTGTTAATGGTGGTGGTGGTGGTGGTGGTGGGAGAGTAGGAGTGGACTACCTTCCCCAACACACATTGAGTCGATCCCCATTCCGGCTGCCAGCCTCCTCGCACCGCTGCTCGCGAAACTATTACCATCACTGTAACCACTATCATCACTATAACCACCACCACCATCACTGTAATCACCACCATCACTATAACCACTATCATCACTGTAACCACCACCATCACTGTAACCACTATCATCACTGTAACAACCACAACAATAAATATATGTAATTCGGAGTTTATATATATTTATGTAGGTAATACGCGGGTGCTTTTCTGCGGCCGTACTTCAGCTCTTGGGTCGTGCTTTCAACACTTGGGCACATGTTCCCAAACCCTTTGCCTACTATCCTATCTGCACTTAAATCTGAGTACAGATCCTGCCTCCACTACTGAACTTCAAAGTCATTTCAGGTGTCCCGTTGCTCGTGTCCCTGGATAAATAGCGTCTTTTCTAATATTTTATATATCGTAAGGGCGAGGTGGTTTTTGGTTTTCTTCTCCTACAGTCTTTCCTGTCACCTCATGCCCTGGCCGACGTTGCATACACCGCCTATGCAACCCGGTTATTGTGTACCACAACTGATAGCTGTGTTGCAGACCATCTCTCGCGGAGTGTGATTATGGGGAATGAGAGGGCGGTCTGGCGGGGAAGGACCCGGCTGCACCCGGGACATGACAGGGAAAGGGGTTCCATTCACCTGGTCTCTAGGAGACTCGAACCACTAGCAGACTGGCAACGGGGGGTTGTAGCTGCAGAGGGGAGGTAAGCTGAGGGGGAAGATATGGGCGGTAGTGCGGGAGGATGGAAGGGAGGGAAGGAACGGGAGAGGAACGAAGCAGGGAGGGAGGGGTCAATGGGAAGACAGGAGGGGAACCACAGGGAGGTAGGGAGAGAATGCATGAATGAAGTAGTGAGATGAGAAGCGAAAGAGGGAGGAAAGGCTAGAGAAAAATATGAACGGAAGGGTTGATGCTGGGTCTTGACTCACTGTGCAGATAGACAGTGAGACGTCAAGAGACGTAGAGGCGTCAAGAGACGTAGAGGCGTCAAGAGACGTAAAGGCGCCAAGAGACGTAGAGGCGTCAAGAGACGTAGAGGCGTCAAGAGACGTAAAGGCGCCAAGAGACGTAAAGGCGTCAAGAGACGTAGATGCGTCAAGAGACGTAGAGGCGTCAAGGGACGTAGAGGCGTCAAGGGACGTAGAGGTGTTGTCTTGTGGCGGACTTGATGTACACACAATGGAATGAGTGCGTTACTTAGGTAGCTACGCTCCCTAGGGGGAGGGGGGATGGTGTTATCCCTGGTGTTATAGTAGGGGGTAGCGCTGGTGTCTGGGGAAGGGGTAGAGTGGAAACGATAGTTGAGGGGGGGGGGCGCTAGTGGAGGGAAAGGTAGGGGGGGGGGGGCTGGGACAGGTGGAAGGGGTACCTAGCAGACCACAGGTGCCCGGCGAATTAAGTTTAAGTTTGAAGGACTTGAGCGAGGAGGCCTTGTGTTTAGTCCTGGCTACCCTCCCCCTACTTCCCCGCCTCCCTCTCTTCTCCCTCTCTTCCTCCCTCACAATCGCCCATGTCCCTTTTCTTCTTCCCTATCTCCCTTTCCTCCCTCTCCCTCTCATTCACTTCCTCCTCCTCTCTCTCACTTGCGATAGAATATGAAGAAGGAATAGTGCCCAACCACTTGGGCTGGACGGTAGAGCGACGGTCTCGCTTCATGCAGGTCGGCGTTCAATCCCCGACCGTCCAAGTGGTTGGACACCATTCCTTCCTCCCCAACCCATCCCAAATTATTATTCTGACCCCTTCCCAGTGCTAAATAGTCGTAATGGCTTGGCTTTCTCCTGATAGGTCCCTTCCCATCTTCCTCCCCTCCCTCTTTCCCTCCCATCATCTCCTTCCCTCCCTCCCTTCCATTCTTTCCCCTTCCCTCACTTCCTCCCCATCCTGCTCAGTAACCTTCCTTTCCTCTCTCTCTCACTCTCTCCTTCCGTCCCTCTGTCACTTACCACTCCTCCCTCTCTTCCTCATACTCCATTCCTCAGTCTCATCTCCCTTTCTCACACAGCCTCTCCCAGTCCCTTCTACACACTTCTTTACTAGGTGAGTACATTTCCTCCCTCGTAACACCAAACTCTTCCATTGGATGCTGCTAGATCATTTCCTAAACTCATCTCAAGTCTCATCTCACCAAGTGAACATCTTTACTCCAGCGAAGACAAAGAGTTTTGGGTGCAATTGAATACAATCCCGCGGTATAAACTAATAATCAGCCAACAAACTTGGTCAACTCATTGAGATTCCAAACAGCAAGTTACAACGGCGTATCCCCATTTGAATTCCATGCAATTACATGTTATCTATAACGACATATGCATAAACATTTGTTCTCCTGATGCATTGGCTCTTCCTCCACCGCCTCAAATAACGACATTCCGGAAGAAAAGCGAGACGTCTGGCTTTTCTTCACTCTTAACCGATTACCCAACCGTGAGGAAATTAATCCCATGTAGGCAAAATGAGATATAATTGAATTCAAGAAGTCGGATGGCGTTTCTACAGTTTCACATGTGCTGGCCCAAACATTATGTTCAAACGCACAGTAATGTATTCTCCGCCCGCTGACCCTAATCAAGGGAAACGCTTCGACTATCATCCAGAACTTTGCTGGGTTTCGTCGCGGTGTCTTTAGTGTGTGTGAGCGTCTTCCCGCCCCTGGAGCCTCGGAGGAGGCCCTGAGCGGGAGGCGAGGGCGTGCAGGAGTGAGGGAGACACTGCAGGAGGAGGCGAGGAAGGAGGTTAAGAGAGCAGGTGAGAGGAGAGGAAGCGAGGAGGAAGGTAGGGCGAGCGGAGGATGAACGAAAGGTGTGAGAAATGTGGTGGACTTGGGTCTCCTGCATTGTATTCGCCAACAACAAAGGCAAGCAGAGTTTAGAACAACTTGTTTAAAATGCAAATGAGAAACTCAATTATTGGCCGTATGCAAATTAGACTATGGGTGTACTCTAATTAAAATCCCTTGATTAATATGCAAATTTAATAAGATTATACAGTGGGAACCGAAATTAATTTCGAAATTAGGGGTGAAATTTTGCACACACATGGCAAAACACAGAAGCTCATGGCGACCTGAGAACCCTAGACGAGTTGGACCAAGATGCGCCAAGATCTGCCATTCCTGCTCTTATATCATTCGGTCATAAAGTTCGTTTTCAAATAAAACACAACAAAAATTAATCCCGATACATAAGCCTTGCCCTAAAACACAAGTTTCAACTATGAATAAGCGTCAAGAGACTCTTGAGTAATCCCAAACAATTGGGATTAAAAAATCGCCAAGAATAATGCCCGTTGTAATCTCTGGAAGGCTGAGGGGCAAGACTTATGATAATTGTCTTTGTAATTGTAAGTGATGAGTAGTGATGGTGGCGCCATAACAACGCTTTCACGACTAGAGCCAAACACGTCACGGCGGAGTCATCAGCTTATTGGTGGCCGCCGACGGTAGGCGCTGGATGGTGGAGGTGGGGGGGGGGGTGTTCATGGAGTAGAGGGGGGGGGGGTGTTAGACGAAAGGAGGATGGTTAGTAAGGCTAACTGCGTGGTTAGGGCATTTACCAGCAGTGTTAGTGAGGGTGACAGCGTGGAGTGGTTGTCAGAGTAATATGTGGATTTAACAGCGTGGTTAGTGAGATTTGGAAGCTTGGTTAGTGGGGTTTGACAGCGTGGTTAGTGGGGGCTGACAGCGTGGTTAGTGGGGGCTGACAGCGTGGTTAGTGGGGTTTGACAGCGTGGTTAGTGGGGGCTGACAGCGTGGTTAGTGGGGGCTGACAGCGTGGTTAGTGGGGTTTGACAGCGTGGTTAGTGGGGGCTGTCAGCGTGGTTAGTGGGAGTTAACAGCGTGGTTAGTGGGGGTTAACAGCGTGGTTAGTGGGGTTAACAGCTTGAAAGAGGGTGTAGGAAGGCGTGAGGGAGGAAGGGAGGAGTGAGGAACTTTATGGAGAGGTTAAGGGCTGTGCTGGAAATGAAGTGGAGAGATAGCGGAGATAAGCAGCAAGTGTGGAGAAAAGAAATGAATAAAGCGGGAGATGAGAGGTGGAATCTGGCGAGAAAGAAGTATGGGTAATGAATGGGTGGCCCGGGATGGGGGGGGAGGAGTTGAAATGACATAGTTAAATAATGGATAGGGCAGAGAATGAGGGGGAGGACTGTGAGGGGGGGGGGGGAATAGAGTGGCGGGTGGTGGGGGTGGGGTGGATAGGTAGGGAATTTGGTGGATAGATGGTGCGGTGGAAGTAGTTTAAGGAGCTGTGGTTGATGAATAATAAGAAAATAGAGATAAAAGTTCAGAGAATTAACCATTAGTTAAGCGAAAATTTGAGGGAGAAAGAGAAGGAAAAAGCGAGAGCGAGAAATAGGGACATAGAGGAAGAGAGAGGATAAGAGAGAGAGAGAGAGAAAGAGAGAGAGAGAGAGAGAGAGAGAGAGAGAGAGAGAGAGAGAGAGAGAGAGAGAGAGAGAGAGAGAGAGAGAGAGAGAGAGAGAGAGAGAGAGAGAGAGAGAGAGAGAGAGAGAGAGAGAGAGAGAGAGAGAGAGAGAGAGAGAGAGAGAGAGACCGTAGATTATAAATATATCACGGAACTTAAAATAAAATCAACCTTGAATAAGTAAGTGCCCAGGGTTTTTTTCAGGGAGGGGGGGGGGGGTGAAGGTAGGGAGGTCCAAATTGTTAATCTGTTAAAGGTGATTGAGGTTAATTAACTTAGAAATATTGTCGGGTCAGAGCGCGCTGGAGGTGCGGACGGCGGAGGGACTGGTCTCCAAAGTGCTCTTTGGCTGGGAATGATAGTCATGACGGCAGGGAAAATGATGCTTGGGTGATGGTGTGAGAGATTCCGGTTAAGATGGCTGAAGATGGTGATGTGGGGGGGGGAGATGCCGGTTAAGATGGCTGAAGATGGTGATGGGGGGGGGGGGAGATGCCGGTTAAGATGGCTCAAGATGGTGATGAGGGAATATGCCGGTTAAGATCATTATTAACGAGACAGGGAGATGTTGACTAACTTGAAAGCTTTGGAGATAGCGGAGACGTTTGGGTGATGCTTTGGCGAATGAGACAATGGAGATGGAGATGATGGATTACGATGAATATAATGACAGGGGGGAAGATGATGGGTGAAAAGATAGAGATGAAGATGATGAATGGAGGTGAAAATGATGACGTACCTGGGACATGTTTTATAACAACAAACTACGACCTTACTGTTAGTAACGCCAAAGGCTGAACCTCTTACTTAAAAAACACCAACAATTCCCTTAAACTTTAAGTCTCTCACTTCTGAGAAAAGGCTGAAAACAGATATATAAGATTGAGGTTAAGGCTAAACTAAACTGAAGTCAATTGAATTGCGGTGAATAAGACAGTGAACTACTACGAAAAAACAGTGAACGAAGATGACAAACTGTGAACAGTACTGAACATATCTGAACAAGTGGTGAACATTTCCTGTTCCAGAATAACTGAAACAAAATTGAAGGATCCTTATCTTGAGGCTATCTTGAGATGATTTCAGGGCTTAGTGTCCCCGCGGCCCGGTCCTCGACCAGGCCTCCACCCCCCAGGAAGCAGCCCGTGACATCTGACTAAATCCCAGGTACCTATCTACTGCTCTGTAACAGGCGCATCAGGGTGAAAGAAATTCTTCCCATTGTTTCTCGCCGGCGCCCGGGATCAAACCCAGGATCACGCGTTCAGTGTTCTATCCGCTCAGCCACCGGATCCACGTTGAAGAAAGCTGAACAAGGGTGAACAATTGTGAACAATTTTGAACAGAGGTGAAGAGCGGTGTTGGAGGAGCACGTCCAGCCAGCTATCGCCGGTGGACGCTCATAGAAGGCTATACTAATATAGAAGATTAAGTGATGACGACTCAGCCGAGTGGAACGGCAATTAGCTCGTTTGGTACAGAGAGACGGAGAGAGACAGTGATGGCACGACAGACAGGTGAGAGACGGGAACAGTGATGGGACGAGACACAGACGAAAGACGGAGAGGATCAGTGACGGAACTAGACAGGTGGAAATAGAGAGATGGACATAGCGGCATTCATACCAATTTCAAGGAACAGATACCCAAAATAAAATATATAATAAATAAATAGATAAAATAAATAGATAAAAGATAAAAGATACCCAAGAAAAAAAGATAAATACAGGGATAAAGAAACAGAAACCGAGACAGCTAGAGCCAAAGTGTGAGAGATAAAGCAACAGTGAGATAGAGAGACGGGGGAGAGATAGCTATAACACAGTAAGAAGGAAAGCGATAAATAATTATCATCATTATTATTAATTATTACTTTCTATCTGATGCTTGTATACTGAGTCTCCTCAGCGAGTCTCCTCCTACAGCCCTACACCTCTGAGTTTGTATCTCCTCGAAATTATCTCTCAGTTTTGTTCTCATATTCTCATATGTCTCTTTCTCTCTCTCATTGTTTTTCTCTCGCATCTCTCAGTCTCGTTACCTCCCTGTGGTTGTTATCTTAATCTCATTATATGTTTGTGGTGACTTATCCTGATTTCATTATTTCTCTATATTTCGCCATTTTATTATCTCCGTGGAATTTATTATGATCTCCTTATATTTGAGGTATTTATTGTGATCTCATTATATCTGTGGTATTTATTGTAATTTCATTGTCTCTCTTCAACTCATTGTCACTCTTATTTCCATATATTTAATTATATTTTATTTTTCCCACCAAAATTTATCAAACTTCTCAACAAAATATATTCTCTTCCCTTTAGACTATTTCCTGTCTATCACTATCTCTCTCTCTCTCTCTCTCTCTCTCTCTCTCTCTCTCTCTCTCTCTCTCTCTCTCTCTCTCTCTCTCTCTCTCTCTCTCTCTCCATTTCTCCCCTCATGAGTTGAAAATTATGCATTAAATACCTCTGCAATTAGCATTTACAAATAATGGAAGCTTTTGCATCCACAATATTCAGAGGGAACCAGGGCAAGCCTAGACAAGGGAGAGACAAAAAACTAAATTTTCAATGGTTCCTTGACAAGCTAGTGCAATGGTCTGAGGGACCTAGACATGCACGTACAGTTGTCTGAGGGACCTAGACATGCACGTACAGTTGTCTGAGGGACCTAGACATGCACGTACAGTTGTCTGAGGGACCTAGACATGCACGTACAGTTGTCTGAGGGACCTAGACATGCACGTACAGTTGTCTGAGGGACCTAGACATGCACGTACAGTTGTCTGAGGGACCTAGACATGCACGTACAGTGGTCTGAGGGACCTAGACATGCACGTACAGTTGTCTGAGGGACCTAGACATGCACGTACAGTGGTCTGAGGGACCTAGACATGCACGTACAGTGGTCTGAGGGACCTAGACATGCACATACAGTGGTCTGAGGCCCTAGACATGCACGTACAGTGGGTTGAGGGACCTAGACATGCACGTACAATGGTCTGAGGGACCTAGACATGCGCGTACAATGGTCTCAGGGACCTAGACATGCACGTACAATGGTCTGAGGGACCTAGATATGCACGTACAATGGTCTGAGGGACCTAGACATGCACGTACAATGGTCTGAGGGACCTAGACATGCGCGTACAATGGTCTGAGGGACCTAGACATGCACGTACAATGGTCTGAGGGACCTAGACATGCACGTACAATGGTCTGAGGGACCTAGACATGCACGTACAATGATCTGAGGGACCTAGACATGCACGTACAATGGTCTGAGGGACTTAGGCATGCACGTACAGGGGTCTGAGGGACCTAGGCATGCACGTACAGTGGTCTGAGGGACCTAGATAAGTTAGTACAAGGCTCTGAGGGACCAAGAGAAGCTAGTGCTCTAAACCAAAACGAGTACAGAGTGGGGAGAGAGCCTTCTGATTTGTAACAGTTGAAAATTAATCTTTTTTTTCAGAAGCAGGTAACCGTGATATGGAGAGATTGGTCATTTGTTAGTTGTTATATATACCTGCTCTCTCTCTCTCTCTCTCTCTCTCTCTCTCTCTCTCTCTCTCTCTCTCTCTCTCTCTCTCTCTCTCTCTCTCTCTCTCTCTCTCTCTCTCTCTCTCTCTCTCTCTCTCTCTCGCTCTGGCCTAGCCGCCTGGCTCACGACCAGTGGCCTTTTAATCTAATATTACTGGGCAGATGAGTGTGGGGCAGGTGGAGGGTGGAGGGGGGGGGAGGGAGTGGTTGTTTGGCTAGGTAACAGGTAACTATCCACTCGCCACTGGTAGGCGACTGGATAGTTGGTTGGGGGCTTGTAGGTTAGGGATGGTAGGTGAGTGAATGATAGGTTAATGGATTATTGGTGAAGTGAGGCTTGTTGTGGTGACACTAGATAGCGCTAGGAGTCTGTGAAGCGTTGTATGTTAGTAAGTAAAAGTGAAGGGAAGAAAGATGAGGCGAGGAAATGATGGGAAATGAAAGTGAGGTAGAGCCAAAGCGATGGTAGTTGAGGATAGAGTCAGTGGAGGGACGCCGGATGAGATGTGAACAATGCGAATCGCTTCTCCTGATTGGCCGAGCACCAGCAACAGCTCTGTGATGCCCTTCAACTCATCTCACCGCAGCTGTACGGAGATGAGAATAGTACTGTACTTACAGTTTAAACCCGGCATGTGACCGCCACGAGACGCACTAACAGACCACAACAAACACACACACACACAGAAGGAAGCGAGAGAGCAACGCGGAAGTAAAGAAGCCGGACAATAGTCATTGTACAAAAATATATACAATTATGGAGGATAATGCATGGCTCCGTTTCTTTTGAAATAATCTGGTTCCCTGGTTTTATAATGAGTCTGATATTGCCTGGGCTCGCCCTCCCTGCCTTAATCCTCAGTACTGCAGAGAAGGGGAGAGGTGAGTGTGTGTGGGTGGATGTGGTGATGGTATGGGGAGAGTATGGGGAGAGTGGTGGAGGGTGTGGGGAGAGATGTGGAGGGTGTGGGGAGAGGGTTAGTGGGATTGAGAGAGAGGAG
>NW_025567681.1:0-17078 GCF_020424385.1 Procambarus clarkii
CCACACTACCACACACCCCCACCACACTACCACATAACCCACCATACTACAACTCACCCCAACACACTACCACATAACCCCACCGTACTACAACGCACCCCACCACACTACCACACAAACCACCACACTACCACATAACCCCACCGTACTACAACTCACCCCACCACGCTACAACACACTCCACCACACTACCACACACCCCTCCACACTACCATACACCCCACTACACTGCCACACAACCTCACCACACTACCACACAACACCACCACACTACAACACACCCCACCACATTACCACACACCCCACCACACTACCACACACCCCACCTCACTACATCCACCACACTACCCCCCCTCCTACACTACCACACACACCCCATCACAATACTACACAATCCCACACACTACCACCCACCCACCACACTACCACTAACCCCACCACACTTCCACAAAATCCAACCACACTCCCACGCAACCCCACCACACTACCACACACCTCACCACATTAACACACGACCCCACCATACTACTACACACCCCACCACATTAACACACGACCCCACCACACTAACACACACCCCACCAAACTACCACACCCCACCACACTACCACACAACACCACCACACTTCCCCACACCCCACCTCACTACTACAAACCCCACCACACTACCAGACAACCCTACCACACTAACACACACCCCACCAAACGAACACACACCCCACGACACTACAACATAACCCCACCGTACTACAACTCACCCAACCACACTACCACACACCCCACCACACTACCACATAACCCCACCGTACTACAACTCACCCCACCACACTACAACACACCCCATCACACTACCACACACCTCTCCACACTTCCACACACCCCACCACACTACCACACACCCCACCACACTACCACACACCCCACCTCACTACCCCCCACCACACTACCCCCCCTACACTACCACACACACCCCATCCCAATACTACACAACCCCACATACTACCACCCACCCACCACACTGCCACACACCCCAAAATAATACTTCACAACCACACCACACGACTAAACACCCAACAACACCACCACGCACCCCAACAAACTACCATACATAACACCACACTACCACACACTCCACCACAATACTACACAACCCCACTACAATACTACACATCCCCACCACACTACCACACACTCCACCACAATACTACACAACCCCACTACAATACTACACAACCCCACCACACTACCACACACCCCACCACACAACCCACTACACTACCATACACCCCATCACACTAACACACATCCCCACCACACTACCACACACCCTACCACCCTACCACACACCCCACCACAAAACATATCAACCCTACCCCACTATCACAAACCCCACCACACCACCAAACACCCCACCACACTACCACAGAACCCACCACACTCCCTCAAACCCCACCACACTACCAAACACCCCACCACACTACTACACACCCCACCACACTACCACACAACCCACCACACTATCACACACCCCACCACACTACAACACACCCCACCACACTTCCACACACCCCACCACTCTACCGCACAACCCCACCACACTACCACACACCCCACCACCACACAACTTACCACACTACCACACACCCCACCACACAACCACACACCCCACCACACTACCACACACACCACAATACTACACACATCCTCACCACACTACCACAAAACCCAACATACTACCACACACACCACCACACACCCCACCACACACCCCACCACACTAGCACACCCCACCAAACTACCACACAACCCCACCACACTACCACACAACCCCACCACACTACCACACACCCCATCACACTACCACACACCCCACCACTCTACCAAACACCCCACCATAATAATACACATCCCCACCACACTACCACAAACCCCACCACACTTCCGCAAAATCCAACCACACTCCCAGGCAACCCCACCACACACCCCACCACATTAACATACGACCTCACCACACTTCCACAAAATTCAACCACACTCCCACACAACCCCACCACACTACCACACACCCCACCACATTAACACACGACCCCACCACACTACTACACACCCCACCACATTAACACACGACCCCACCACACTAACACACACCCCACCAAACTACCGCACCCCACCACACTACCACTCAACACCACCACACTACCCCACACCCCACCTCACTAATACAAACCTCACCACACTACCACACAGCCCCACCAAACGAACACACACCCAACCACACACCCCACTACACTACCATACAATCCCACTACACTACCACAAACCCCACCACACTACCACACACCCCACAATACTACCACACACCCCACCACACTACCAACCAACCCCCCAATCACACTACCACACACCCCAATATACTACCACACTACCACACACCCCACCACAATACTACACATCCCCACCACACTACCACAAACCACACCACACTACCACACATTCCCACCACACTCCCATACAACCCCACCACACTACCACACACCCCACAACACTACCACATGACCCCACCAAAATACCTCACCCCACAACCACACTACCACACTCCAACAACACTTCCACACACCTCACCACACTACCACACACCTTATCACACTACCACACACCCAAAAACACTACCACACACCTTATCACACTACCACACACCCAAAAACACTACCACACACCCCATCCCACTACCACACACCCCAATATACTACCACACTACCACACACCCCACCACAATACTACACATCCCCACCACACTATCACAAACCCCACCACACTACCACACATTCCCACCACACTCCCATACAACCCCACACACTACCACCCTCCCACCACACTACCACACACCCCATAATAATACTTCACAACTACACCACACGACTAAACACCCAACAACACTACCACGCACCCCACCAAACTACCATACATAACACCACACTACCACACACTCCATCACAATACTACACAACCCCACTACAATACTACACAACCCCACCACACTTCCACACAACCCACCACGCAACCCACTACACTACCATACACCCCATCACACTACCACACAACCCCATCACACTACCACACACCCTACCACCCTACCACACACCCCACCACAAAACATATCAACCCTACCCAACTATCACAAACCCCACCACACCACCAAACACCCCACCACACTACCACACAACCCACCACACTCCCACATACCCCACTACACTACCATACACCCCACCACACTACTACACACCCCACCACACAACCCACCACACTACAACACACCCCACCACACTTCCACACACCCCACCACACTACCGCACAACCCCACCACACTACCACACACCCCACCACACTACCACACAACCCACCACACTACCACACACCCCACCACACTACCACACACCCCACCACACTACCACACACCCCACCACACTACCACACAACCCACCACACTACCACACACCCCACAACACTACACACATCCCCACCACACTACCACACAACCCAACACACTACCACACACACCATCACACACCCCACCACACTACCACACCCCACCACACTACCACACAACCCCACCACACTATCACACACCCCACCACATTAACACACGACCCCACCACAATACCACACACCCCACCACATTAACACACGACCCCACCACACTAACACACACCCCACTAAACTACCACACCCCACCACACTACCACCCAACACCACCACACTACCCCACACACCACCTCACTACCAAACCCCACCACACAACCACACAACCCCACCACACTACCACACACCCCACCACATTAACACACGACCCCACCACAATACCACACACCCCACCACATTAACACACGACCCCACCACACTAACACACACCCCACTAAACTACCACACCCCACCACACTACCACCCAACACCACCACACTACCCCACACCCCACCTCACTACCAAACCCCACCACACTACCACACAACCCCACCACACTAACACACACCCCACCAAACGAACACACACCCCACCACACTACCACACACCCCACCACGCTACAAGACAACCCAGAACACTTCCACACATCCCCACCACACTACAATACACCCCACCACACTACAACACACCCCACCACACTACCACACACCACACCACAATACTACACAACCCCACAACACTACCCCACAACCCACCACACTACCACACACCCCGCCACACTACCACATAACCCCACCGTACTACAACTCACCCCACCACACTACCACACACCCCACCACACTACCACACACCCCACCACACTACCACATAACCCCACCGTACTACAACTCACCCCACCACACTACAACACACCCCACCCCACTACCACACACCCCTCCACACTACCATACACCCCACTACACTGCCACACAACCTCACCACACTACCACACAACACCACCACACTACAACACACCCCATCACACTACCACACACCTCTCCACACTACCACACACCCCACCACACTACCACACACCCCACCACACTACCACACACCCCACCTCACTACCCCCACCACACTACCCCCCCCCCCTACACTACCACACACACCCCATCACAATACTACACAATCCCACACACTTCCACCCAGCCACCACACTGCCACACTCCCCATAATAATACTTCACAACCACACCACACGACCAAACACCCAACAACACCACCACGCACCCCAACAAACTACCATACATAACACCACACTACCACACACTCAACCACAATACTACACAACCCCACTACAATACTACACAACCCCACCACACTACCACACACCCCAACACACAACCCACTACACTACCATACACCCCATCACACTAAAACACAACCCCACCACACTACCACACACCCTACCACCATACCACGCGCCCCACCACAAAACATGTCAACCCTACCCCACTATCACAAACCCCACAACACAACCAAACACCCCACCACACTACCACACAACCCACCACACTCCCACAAACCCCACTACACTACCAAACGCCCCACCACACTACTACACACCCCACCACACGACCACACAACCCACCACACTTTCACACACCCCACCACACTACAACACACCCCACCACACTTCCGCACACCCCACTACACTACCACACAACCCACCACACTACCACACACCCCCCACACTACCACACACCCCACCACACTACCACACACCCCCACAACACTACCACACACCCCACCACACTACCACACACCCCACCACACTACCACATACGACACCACTCTACCACTCGAACCCACCACACACATCCACCACACTACCCCACATCCGACCACACTACCACACACCCCACCACACTATCAAACACCCCACAACACTACCACGCACTCCATAACATTACCATACACCCCAGAACACAACACACACCCCACCACACTACCACACATCCAACCACACTATTACACACATCACCACAATACCACACACCCCACCACACTACCACCCAACCCCACAGCATTATCACACAACCCCACCACAATAGCACACACCCCACCACACTACCACACACCCCTTTACGCTACCACACAACCCCACAACACTTCCACACATCCCTACCACACTACAACACATCCCACCACACTACAACACAAACCACCAAACTACCACAGACCCCACCACACTACCACACACCCCCACCACAATCCCACACACACCACCACAATACCACACAGGTATTGTGTGATATTGTGGTATTGTACCCCACACCACACTGGAGGGCGCTCCAGTGGATAAGGGAGTACCTAAACAATAGGAAGCAGAGAGTTACAGTGAGTGGTGAGACCTCAGACTGGCGTGAAGTTACCAGTGGAGTCCCACAGGGCTCTGTACTCGGACCTATCCTGTTTCTGATCTACGTAAATGATTTCCCGGAGGGTATAGACTCATTCCTCTCAATGATTGCTGACGACGCCAAAATTATGAGAAGGATTAAGACAGAGGAGGACAGCTTGAGGCTTCAAGAATACCTGGACAAGCTGCAATAATGGTCGAACAAATGGCTGTTAGAGTTTAATCCAAGCAAATGTAATGTAATGAAGATAGGGGTAGGAAGCAGGAGACCAGATACAAGGTATCACTTGGGAGATGAAATACTTCAAGAGTCCAAGAGAGAGAAAGACCTGGGGGGTTGATATCACGCCAGACTTGTCCCCTGAAGCTCATATCAAGAGGATAACAGCAGCAGCAGCATATGCCAGGTTGGCTAACATAAGAACGGCCTTTAGAAACTTGTGTAAGGAATCTTTCAGAACATTATATACCACATAAGTCAGACCAATCCTGGAGTATGCGGCACCAGCATGGAGTCCATATCTAGTCAAGCATAAGACTAAAATGGAAAAGGTTCAAAGGTTTGCCACCAGACTAGTAACTGAGCTGAGAGGTATGAGCTACGAGGAGAGACTACGGGAATTAAACCTCACTTCGTTGGAAGACAGAAGAGTTAGGGGGGACATGATCACCACATTCAAGATCCTCAAGGGAATCGACAGGGTTGATAAAGACAGGCTTTTTAACACAAGGGGCACACTCACTAGGGGACACAGGTGGAAACTGAGTGCCCAAATGAGCCACAGAGATATTAGAAAGAACTTTTTTAGTGTCAGAGTGGTTGACAAATGGAATGCATTAGGAAGTGATGTGGTGGAGGCTGACTCCATACACAGTTTCATGAGTAGATATGATAGAGCCCAATAGGCTCTGGAACCTGAACACCTGTTGATTGACAGTTGAGAGGCGGGACCAAAGAGCCAGAGCTCAACCCCCACAAGCACAACTAGGTGAGTTCACACCCCACCACACTACCACCAAACCCCACTACACTACCACACAACCCCGTAACACTACCACACATCCTCTCCACACAACAACGCAGCCCTTCCCACTACGACACACCCCACTTCAATACTACACAACCTCAACACACCACCACACTATCCTATCCTATCAAATAGGATAGGATAAAGACAAATCCTATCACAGCACAACTATAGGAACAGGGGCAAGAATGACAGCCAGAGGTACCAGGGGAACAGGGAAAAAGTCAAGGTGACGAAATGAAGGAAATGTTCGCCCAGTTTCTGGAGGACATCAAGAGTGAGATGCAGGAAATGGAGAACGAAATAAGCAACCTGAAAAGAGAGCTGACAGCTGCAAAGGAGGAGATTAGAGCCCTCAAAGAGAATTGTATCGAGGCTGAGACTCAGAAAACCATCCAATGTAATAGTTTTTTGGATGAGAATGCCACAATAAAAGCGACATGTGCAGAAATACTAAAAAAAATAACTCTGAAGAAATGACTGCAGTGATGGAGGTGGCCATGAAAGCTGCCACCTCACAGGAGGCGGCACGCTCCACTAGCCAACTGCTGGAAAGGAACAGATCAGTGGTTGCTGTGGGTATTAAAGAGCAGGAAGGCTCTAATAGGACAGAGTGGAATGACAAGGACAAAGCAGCAGTGAATGAAGTACTAAAGGCACTAAACATGGAAGGGGCCGAGCATAGCATTGAGAAAGTTTTCAGGCTAGGTTGGTACAACAAAGACCGAGACCGAATGATAAAGATAGTGTTTGCAAACGAGAGCATACAGGAGAAGATCCTATCAAAGAAGAGCTTCCTGAAAAACGTGGGAAAATTAAAAAATGTATTCCTCCAGAGAGACATGACAAGGGAGGAGAGAGCCGTGGCAGCAGAAGGAAGGAAGAGGCGCAGGGCAAAAGGGGAAAACCAGGAAGTCACAGCTCCCAACACAACACCCCCAGAGGCGTGGGGGGAACCCATAACCAGCTACCCAGTAACACCAGAAGGAAGGACAACCCCGCCACCCTCCTCTGCATACAAAACCCCCCTACCCCAAACCCTCCCTGCCCCCACTCAAATGTTCAGCCAAATCTCCCTCCCCCCACACCCAATCCCCACCCTTCTACCCCTCCCCTCCTCCTGCCGAGTCCTCCCTCCCCCCCCTTTCTTTCCTGTCCTCCCTCCCCTTTCACCCCATACCCTCCCGGTCCGTCCCCCTTCACTGGATACCCCGCCCCTCATCCCAGTATCCTCTGAGACCCTGTTATCCACCTCACAGGTCCTCACACCCATGGAACAGCTTCCCGCACCAGCAGAACACTCACCAAGGAGGCGATTTGAGACGGGACAGAAGAAAGTGAGCCTCAAAGCAATGTACTCTAACATAGATGGAATTACAAATAAAGCAAATGAGCTTGGAGAACGGGTACTAGAGGAAAACCCAGACATAGTAGCCCTCACAGAAATAAAGCTCACGAAAACGATAACAAACGCAGTGTTCCCACAGGACTATTATGCTATGAGGAAAGAGAGGGAAGGAAGAGGTGGGGGTGGTGTAGCTCTGCTGGTAAGAAAAGGCTGGGATTTTGAGGAGATGGATATTCAGGGCTGTGAAGGTTTCAGTGACTACATAGCAGGTACCGTAACAAATGGAGGGAAAAAAATTATAGTCGTAGTCATATATAATCCACCAACAAATGACAGAAGACCTAGACAGGAATATGATAGAAACAACATGGCCACCATTAACATAATAGAAAGAGCAGCTTCTGTTGCTACCAGGAATGGATCTGGACTACTAATTATGGGAGACTTCAACCATGGGAAGATAGATTGGAATAACAGAGACCCGCATGGAGGACCAGAAACATGGAGAGCTAAGCTGCTGGACGTGGCAACAAGAAACTTTCTAAGCCAGTACATCAAAGAACCAACAAAATGAGAGGAGAAGATGAACCAGCAATGCTTGATTTGATATTTACCCTAAATGAGTGGGATATAAGGGAAGTTAAGATGGAAGCGCCCTTGAGAATGAGTGACCACAGTGTATTGAACTTTGAGTACCTGGTAGAGCTAGGAATTATCTCCCCCAAGAAAGAACTAGGAATCAAAAGGCTGGCATACCGAAACAGGAATTATGAACAGATGAGAAGTTTCCTAAGTGAAATATCTGGGGACACAGACCTCAGAGATAAGTCTGTACAGTGTATGATGGACTATGTTACCCAAAAGTGTCAGGAGGCAGTAAAAAGGTTCATCCCGGCCCAAAAGGTAAAATCCGAGAAGCAACAGAAGAATTCATGGTTTAATAGGGCATGTATGGAAGTGAAGAAACTGAACAAAACGGCGTGGAGGAACTTCCGGAATAACAGAACACCAGAAAGCAGAGAGAGATTCCAGAGAACCAGGAATGAGTATGTCAGGGTGAGGAGAGAAGCAGAGAAAAGTTTTGAAAATGATATAGCAAACAAAGCCAAGACCGAACCAAAGCTACTCCACAGTCACATGAGAAGGAAAACAACAGTGAAAGAACAGGTCTTGAAACTTAGAACAGGCGAGGACAGGTATATAGAGAATGACAGAGAGGTGTGTGAAGAACTCAACAAGAGGTTCCAGGAGGTCTTCACAATAGAACAAGGTGAGGTCACTGTGCTAGGAGAAAGGGAGGTAAACCAGGCGGCCTTGGAAGAGTTCGAAATTGTGAGAGAGGAGGTCAAGAGACACCTGCTGGATCTGAATGTTAAAAAGGCTGTTGGTACAGACGGGATCTTACCATGGATACTGAAAGAGTGTGCAGAGGCACTTTGCTTGCCACTCTCCATAGTGTATAGTAAGTCACTGGAGATGGGAGACCTACCAGAAATATGGAAGACGGCGAATGTGGTCCCAATATATAAAAAGGGCGACAGGCAAGAGGCACTAAACTACAGGCCAGTGTCCTTGACTTGTATACCATGCAAAGTGATGGAGAAGATCGTGAGAAAAAACCTGGTAACACATCTGGAGAGAAGGGACTTCGTGACAACTCGCCAACATGGGTTCAGGTAGGGTAAATCTTGCCTTAGAGGCTTGATAGAATTCTACGGTCAGGTGACAAAGATTAAGCAAGAAAGAGAGGGCTGGGCGGACTGCATTTTCTTGGATTGTCGGAAAGCCTTTGACACAGTACAGCATAAGAGGCTGGTACATAAGCTGGAGAGACAGGCAGGTGTAGCTGGTAAGGTGCTCCTGTGGATATGGGAGTACCTAAGCAATAGGAAGCAGAGAGTTACAGTGAGGGGTGAGACCTCCGATTGGCGTGAAGTCACCAGTGGAGTCCCACAAGGCTCTGTACTCGGTCCTATCTTGTTTCTGATATATGTAAATGATCTCCCGGAGGGTATCGATTCATTTCTCTCAATGTTTGCGGACGATGCTAAAATTATGAGAAGGATTAAAACAGAAGAGGACTGTTTGAGGCTTCAAGAAGACCTAGACAAGCTAAAGGAATGGTCGAACAAATAGTTGTTAGAGTTTAACCCAACCAAATGTAATGTAATGAAGATAGGTGTAGGGAGCAGGAGGCCAGAGACAAAGTATCATCTGGGAGAGGAAATGCTTCAGGAGTCAGAGAAGGAAAAAGACTTGGGGGTTGATATCACGCCAGACCTGTCTCCTGCAGCACATATCAAGCGGATAACATCATCGGCATATGCCTGGCTGGCCAATATACGAACGGCATTCAGAAACTTGTGTAAAGAATCATTCAGAACTTTGTATACCACATATGTCAGGCAAATCCTGGAGTATGCAGCCCCTGCATGGAGTCCATATCTAGTCAAGGATAAGACTAAACTGGAAAAGGTTCAAAGGTTTGCCACCAGACTAGTACCCGAGCTGAGAGGTATGAGCTACGGGGAGAGACTACGGGAATTAAACCTCACTTCGTTGTAAGACAGAAGGGTTAGGGGGGACATGATCACCACATTCATGATTCTGAAGGGAATTGATAGGGGTAGATAAAGACAGGCTATTTAACACAAGGGGAACACGCACAAGGGTTGATATCACGCACCCCACCACACTACCACATCCCCCACCACACTACCACACCCCCACCACACTACCATACACCCCAACACACTACCATACACCCGAAGACACTACCACAAACCCCATCACACTACCACAAACCCCCACTACACTACCATACACAACACCACCACACAATCCCACCACACTACCACACACCCCATCCCACTACCACAGTCCCCACCACACAACCTTGCACCCCTCCAAACTACCACAGACCCTCACTACACTACCACACACCCCCACCAAACTACCACACACTCCACCACTCTACCATGCACCCCACCACACTACCACACACCCCAGCACACTACCGCACACCTCCACCACACTACCACACACCCCACTACACTACCACACACCCAACGACACTACCACAAACCCCATCACACTACCACACACCCCAAGACACTACCACACACCCCATCACACTACAACGCACCCCACTACACGACCACACAACCCCACAACAGTACCACACAATCCCACCACACTACCACACACCCCACCACACTTCTACACACCCCACCACACTACCACACACCCCAGAACACAACACACACCCCACCACACTACCAAACGCCCCACCACACTGCCACACACCCCACCACACTACAACACACCTCACCACACAACCAAACAACCCCACCACACTATCACAAACCCCACCACAGTATCACACGACCCCACCATACAACCACACACCCCCACCAAATTACCACACACCCCACCACACTACCACACACCCCAATACACTACCAAAATCCCCACCACACTACCACACACCCCCACACTACCACACTCACCACCACACACATCACCACAATACCACACAACCCGTCCACACTATCAAACACCCCACCACACAACCACACCCCCCCACCACACTACCACACACCCCATCACACTACCACACACCCCACCACACTACCACACCCCCCAGAACACTAAACACACCCCACCACATTACCACACACCCCACCACACTACCACACAACCCCACAACCCCACCACACTACCACACAACCCCACCACACTATCACACACCCTATCCCACTACCACAGTCCCCACCACACTACCATACACCCCTCCAAACTACCACAGACCCCCACTACACTACCACACACCCCCACCAAACTTCCACACACCCCACCACTATACCATGCACCCCACCACACTACCACACACCTCAGCACACTACCGCACACCTCCACCACACTACCACACACCCCACTACACTACTACAAACCCAACCACACTACCACAAACCCCATCACACTACCACACACCCCACGACACTACCACACACTCCAACACACTACAACGCACCCCACTACACTACCACACAACCCCACAACAGTACCACACAATCCCACCACACTACCACACACCCCACCACACTACCACACACCCCAGAACACAACACACACCCCACCACACTACCAAACACCCCACCACAATGCCACACACCCCATCACACTACCACACAACAGCACCACACTACCACACCCCCTACCACACTCCCAACTACATTACCACACACCCCACCACACTACCACACACCCCCACCACACTACCACATACCCCACCACACTACCACACACCTCACCACACAACCAAACAGCCCCACCACACTATCACAAACCCCACCACAGTACCACACGACCCCACCATACAACCACACACCCCCACCAAATTACCACACACCCCACCACACTACCACACACCCCACCACACTACCAAAACCCCACCACACTACCACACACCCCCACACTACCACACTCACCACCACACACCTCACCACAATACCACACAACCCTTCCACACCATCACACACCCCACCACACTACCACACACCCCATCACACTACCACACACCCCACCACATTACCACACCCCCCAGAACACTAAACACACCCCACCACATTACCACACACCCCACCACACTACCACACAACTCCACAACCCCACCACACTACCACACACCCAACACACTACCACACAACCCCACATCAGTATCACAAAGATTAAGCAAGAAAGAGAGGGCTGGGCGGACTGCATTTTCTTGGATTGTCGGAAAGCCTTTGACACAGTACCGCATAAGAGGCTGGTACACAAGCTGGAGAGACAGGCAGGTGTAGCTGGTAAGGTGCTCCAGTGGATAAGGGAATATCTAAGCAATAGGAAGCAGAGAGTTACGGTGAGGGCTGAGACCTCCGATTGGCGTGAAGTTACCAGTGGAGTCCCACAGGGCTCTGTACTCGGTCCTATCTTGTTTCTGATATATGTAAATGATCTCCCGGAGGGTATCGATTCATTTCTCTCAATGTTTGCGGACGATGCTAAAATTATGAGAAGGATTAAAACAGAAGAGGGCTGTTTGAAGCTTGAAGAAGACCTAGACAAGCTGATGGAATGGTCGAACAAATGGTTGTTAGAGTTTAACCCAACCAAATGTAATGTAATGAAGATTGGTGTAGGGAGCAGGAGGCCAGATACAAGGTATCATCTGGGAGAGGAAATTCTTCAGGAGTGAGAGAAGGAAAAAGACTTGGGGGGAGGGGGTGATATCACGCCAGACCTGTCTCCTGCAGCACATGTCGAGAGGATAACATCAGCGGCATATGCCAGGCTGGCCAACATACGAACGGCATTCAGAAACTTGTGTAAAGAATCATTCAGAACTTTGCATACCACATTTAAGGCCAATCCTGGAGTATGCAGCCCCAGCATGGAGTCCATATCTAGTCAAGGATAAGACTAAACTGGAAAAGGCTCAAAGGTTTGCCACCAGACTAGTACCCGAGCTGAGAGGTATGAGCTACGAGGAGAGACTACGGGAATAAAGCATCACTTCGTTGGAAGACAGAAGAGTTAGGGGGGACATGATCACCACATTCAGGATTCTGAAAGGGAATTGATAGGGGTAGATAAAGACAGTCTATTTAACACAAGGGGAACAGGCACAAGGGGACACAGGTGGAAACTGAGTGCCCAATGAGCCACAGAGATATTAGAAAGAACTTTTTTAGTGTCAGAGTGGTTGACAAATGGAATGCATTAGGGGGTGATGTGGTGGAGGCTGACTCCATACACAGTTTCAAGTGTAGATATGACAGAGCCCGATAGGCTCAGGAATCTGTACACCTGTTGATTGACGGTTGAGAGGCGGGACCAAAGAGCCAGAGCTCAACCCCCGCAAACACAACTAGGTGAGTACAACTAGGTGAGTACACACACACACACACACACACCCCACCACACTAACAACACCCCACACACATTACCACACACCCCACTACACCCACCACACTACCACACACCCCCACACTACCACACTCATTACCACACTACCACACACCCCACCACACTACCACACAACCCCACAACACTATCACATCCCACCACACTACCACACAACCCCACCACACTACCACACAACCCCACCACACTACCACACACCATACCACACTACCCCACGTCCCGACAACGCAACCACCTTAATACCACACTTAACAGCACTACCACACACCCCACCACACTACACACACCCCACCACATTACCACTCACCCCACCACACTACCACATCCCCCACCACACTACCACACCCCCACCACACTACCATACACCCCACAACACTACCATACACCCGAAGAGACTACCACACCCCATCACACTACCACAAACCGCCACCACACTACCATACACCACACCACCATACAATCCCACCACACTATCACACACCCCATCCCTCTACCACACTCCCCACCACACAACCATACACCCATCCTAACTACCACAGACCCCCACCACACTACCACACCCCCCACCAAACTACCACACACCCCACCACACTTCAATGCACCGCATCACACTACCACACACCCCACCACACTACCGCACACCTCCACCACACTACCACACACCTCACTACACTACCACACACTCAACCACACTACCACACACCCCATCACACTACCACACACACCCCCCCACACTACCAAACACCCCCTCTACACTACCACACACCTCCACCTCACTGCCACACACCCCACCACACTACCACACACCCCACCACACTACCACACACCTTCACTACAGTACTACTCATGCCACTACACTACCTAACACACCACCACAATACCACACACCCCACCACAATACCACCTAACCCCACAACACTACCACACAACCCCATCGCTCTACCACACAACCTCATCGCTCTACCACACACCCCACCACACTACCACACAACCCCATAACACTATCACACATCCCCTCCACACTACAACGCACCCCACTACACTACAACACACTCCACCACACTACCACACACCCCACCAAAATACTACACAACCCCACCACACTACCAAACACACCAACCACACTACCACACACCCCACCACACTACCATACAACCCCACCGCACTACCACACATCCCTCCACACTACCACACACCCCATCACACTACCACACAACCTCATCACACTACCACACACCCCACCACACTACCATACACCCCAAAACACTGCCGCACACCCCACCACACTACCATATACCCCACCACATTACTACACACCCCACCACACTACCACACATACCTCCACTTTACTACACATCCCACCACACTTCCACATATCCCACCACACTACCAAACACCCCACCACACAACCAATCAACCCCACCACACTACCACACCCCACCACACTACTAAATACCCCTCTACACTACCACACACGTCACCACACTACTACACACCCTATCACACTACCACACATCCAAGAACACTACACACACTCATCCTCTCTACCACACACCCCACGACTCTACCACACACACCACCACACAACCAATAAACCTTACCACACTATCACACACCCAACTACACTACTTAATACCCCATTACACTACAACACACGTCTGCACACTACTACACACCCCACAACACTACCATACATCCAAAAACACTACACACACCCATCCTCACTACCACACACCCCACGACTCTACCACACAACCCAACACACAACCAATCAACCCCACCACACTATCACACACCCAACAACACTACTAAATACCCCATTACACTACAACACAACCCACCACACTACCACACACCCCACCACACTACCACACACCCCACCACACTACAGCGCACTCCACCACACTACCACACACCCCACCACACTACAACGCACCCCACCACACTATCATACACCCCACCACAATACCCTACACCAGAAGACACTACAAAACACCCCATCACACTACCACAAACCCCGACCACACTACCATACACCACACCACTATCACACACCCCATCCCACTACCACACTTCCCACCACACTACCATACACCCCTCCTAACTACCCCAGACCCCACCACACTACCATACACCCCCACCAAACTACCACACACCCCACCACAATACTATGCACCCCACTTCACTACCACACATCCCACCACACTACCGCACATCATTACACTACCACACACCCCTCTACACTACCACACACCTAACCACACTACCACACATCCCATCACACTACCACCCACCCCAACACTATCAATCACCCCCTCCACACTACCACACTCCTCCACCACACTACCACACACCCTCACCAAACTACCATACACCCCACCACACTACCACACACCTCCACCTCAGTACTACTCATCCCACCACATTACCCCACACACCACCACAATACCACGCGCCCCACCACACTACCACCCAACCCCACAACACTACCACCCAACCCCACAACACTACCACATAACCCCACCACTCTACCACACACCCCACCACACTACCACACAACCCCATAACACAACCACACATCCCCTGCACACTACAACGCACCCCATTACACTACAACACACCCCACTACACTAGCACACCCCTCACCAAAATACTACACATCCCCACCACAACACCACACACCCCCACCACACTACCACACACCCCACCCAGTACCACACATCCCACAACACTACCAAACACCTCACCACACAACCAATCAACCCCACCACACTACCACACACCCCACTATACTACCAAACACCCCACCACACTACCACACTATCACACCACCACTACAACACTCCCCACCATACTACGACATATCCCATAATCCC
>NW_025567682.1:0-7500 GCF_020424385.1 Procambarus clarkii
CTGATACAGCAATAAACTATCAACTAATCTTTTACTGCACCACGGAGCCCGTAGCTACTACTGACATGCACCATCACTAAACATAAAGACATTGTAAAATAACTTAAGATAAAATCCATAGGATTTTGTTTTTTAATCAAAATAGCTAAAACATGTTTATTAATGTTCAAATTTGAGTGTAAGGAAATGCTAACTATTCAGAGGACTTTTAGCCTCTGCAGTGATTCCTAATCTCGGGGTCTCTGGGAGACTTGAATAAGCTGGCAACTAGGGTCGTATGGACCCCGGTTGTATGTCATGTCATACTGAAAATACATACACCATAAACGGTGTATATTGTGTACGTGTACTGTGTATGTGTACACAGTAATGTTGATACTGGCCGAGAACGACACCATTGTTGTCATCCATCACTTGGTGAACTCATCCATAGTTCATCACTGAGGTGCTCAGCCAAGTTAAGCGGTAACGAGGCTTCAAACACTTGAGTGGTGACACTCAAGTGTCCTGGGATGGTCATCAACACGGACCATGATCTATACGGTTGTTTAACTTGAGCACTTTAGCGAGTTGTCTGTACAGGTAGACTTCTCACCCGGTCTACATAAGTATATCTCACAGGTAGACTTCTCACCCGGTCTACATAAGTATACCTCACAGGTAGACTTCTCACCCGGTCTACATAAGTATACCTCACAGGTAGACCTCTCCCCCAGTCTACACATCTCCGTGAAAGCTCAGTTTCACGGTTATTCATACAAATCCGGTAAAAAAAACATCCATTACGAACGGCTGTTCCCGTCTTATCTCCCGAACAGCTCCTCCTCTCAACTAATACGTCGCACTCTCGACGGATTCGACCAATCCGTTTAAAATGAGACGAATCTGTAAAAATTGCAGCATAGCATGGACGTGTGGCATGCATCGGCTTTAATGTCGATTGTTTGGGTTCGTGGGTTTTTGTCTAGTCAAAAGAGTTTGATTTTTTGCGGGGTACCAAATCGATAGAACAGGCAGACTCTGCTGTAGCAAGTCCCTTAACCTGAGAGAGAGAGAGAACGGAACCCTGTAGATAAGATTTGCTTCTCACGACCCCTAATTCTTACCTAACTGCTTAGCAGGAGGGAATTAGTTCAATGTACGGGATTCCTGAACGAGAATCCTCGTTGTATATTCATTTAAAGCGGTCGATACATTGATGTCTTCGCTTCTTTCGGGGTCGGGGTTCGATCCACGATGGTTTTTTAAGTGGTTTGGAGCCCATGCCTTCACTACGTGCTCATCGCTCAGCTTTTAGTTTGTCTCATATCCTTTCTAAGTGCTATATGGTCATGTAGTTTAGCTCCTCAGCCTGATGAGTATCTCCTTTTCATTTTTGCAGCCTGGATTACTTGAACTTGAAATCATTGATAGTGATGTTGTCACTGATGGTGCCATTGATAGTGATGTTGTCACTGATGGTGCCATTGACAGTGACAGCGTGAATGACATTGACGGCGGCACTGACAGTGACGGCGTCATTCTCAATGATGACAACCCAGAGAGATGGTTGGGTTGCCAGTTATGTTAGAAGGTCAACACTTGTGTCGTCACTTCATGAGCGTGTAAAGCGTGACACATGGTCGGCCTTACCCTCATTAGTGAGGCGGTCGGGGGCTGTGAGATTGGACTATGAAGGAGGGAGTCGGGAGCACGAGGGAGTAAGGGTGAGGGAGAGGCTTGAAGTGTCAAGATGAAGATGAAAGGGTGTTCACCCCTTCCCCTGAAAGGGTGAAAGGGTGTTGGTGTTCCTTCCTTGAGGAAGCAAATAGAGAAGGGAAGCGATCGTAAGGGAAAAAAGAAATAGATAACTTAGAGGTAGGGGAGGGAAGAGGGTGCATGTTAAGAAAGTGAGGAAGATGTGGAGGGGAGGAGGAGAAGGAGAGGGATGAAGGTCTTGTTTGACACTCTGACCTCTCACACCCGCCTGAACCTCCTTCATTACTGATCCCTCTGCCCTTCTAGACCCCCTCATGACCTCTCTTCCCCAACACTACCCTCTTCTCAAGAGGAGGCAATGAGACTTCAACAGACTTCAGGTGCTATATGACTGACATACATGAAAAACCAGAAATCATACTAAAGATGTCAGAAGAGACTATGGTTAAATAAAACAAACAAAAAAAATGATCCAATTAATGATGTGGTAGAGATCTAAGAAGTCAACATAGTTCATAAATTCCCTTTAAAGATCAGACAGAATAGCTCAGGAAGCAAGGGGGTCTATCCCAAGACGTCCGAATAGATGTAGCGAAGGAGGGGGGATAGGTCAACCAGAGGCTAGTGAAGTTGAAAAGGAAACGTTGATGGTCTCCTATCGTCGTAGCCAGGAAGTATCTTAGAGTTCTCGAAGTGGTCACCAAGCCAAGAACTGATCTTACTCAAGATGGCGTCCACTATACTGGCCACACTCCCGGGTACTTATTTTACTGTTAGGTCAACATTATCAGACAATATTAGACATGTCCGAATGGCTGTAAGTGTTTGGGAACCGTTCTTTTATTTTATTCTCATATCCCAGCTCCTAGTCCTAATATCCCAGCTCCTAGTACTCATATCCTAGCTACTTGTCCTCATGTCTCAGCTCCTTGTCCTCATATCCCAGCTCCTTGTCCTAATATCCCAGCTCCTTGTACTCATATCCTAGCTACTTGTCCTCATATCCCAGCTCCTTGTCCTCATATCCCAGCTCCTTGTCCTCATATCCCAGCTCCTTGTATTAATATCCCAGCTCCTTGTCCTAATATCCCAGCTTCTTGTACTCATATCCTAGCTCCTTGTCCTCATATCCCAGCTCCTTGTCCTAATATCCCAGCTCCTTGTACTCATATCCTAGCTACTTGTCCTCATATCCCAGCTCCTTGTCCTCATATCCCAGCTCCTTGTCCTCATATCCCAGCTCCTTGTACTAATATCCCAGCTCCTTGTCCTAATATCCCAGCTTCTTGTACTCATATCCTAGCTCCTTGTCCTCATATCCCAGCTCCTTGTCCTCATATCCCATCTCATTGTCCTCATATCCAATTCCAAGTGCAATAAAGTAATTCTGGATTAGAGCTCTTTTTTGATAGTTTTCTTATCTGTCTTGAACTCGGGACAAATGTCGTGAGGCGACTGTGCTAACTACTGATCTAGGGAACAGAACAGACCCAGAGGCATTGAGGAACCACTGAAGGCATTCCTACAACGATGTGATCTTAACATGCAGCAAACTCCACATTCAGTAATGTACGAGTATAATAAACTTCTAGTGCTGTCACTTACGTTGTCCTGTCTCGAGTACTGCTCAGTACTCACTTCCTCCTTCAGAGCAGGAGAGATTGCTGAAATAGAGGGAATACAGAGAACATATACGGCACGCATAGATGCGATAAAGCACCTAAATTATTGGGATCGTCTCAATGCTCTCCAAATGTACTCACTAGAAAGAAGACGAGAGAGATATCAAATAATATACACCTGGAAGATACTGGAGGGCCAAGTACCAAATCTACACAGTAAAATAACATCGTACTGGAGTGAACGATATGGAAGAAAAGGCAGAATTGAACTAGTGAAGAGCAGAGGTGCCATAGGCACAATCATAGAACACTGTATAAACATCAGAAGTTCGCGGTTGTTCAACGTCCTCCCAGCGAGCATCAGAAATATTGCCGGAACAATCATGGACATCTTCAGGAGAAAATTAGATAGTTTTCTTCAAGGAGTGCCGGACCAACTGGTCTGTGGTGGGTATGTGGGCCTGTGTGCCGCTGCAAACAACAGCCTGGTGGACCAAACTTTCACAAGTCAAGCATGGCCTCGGGCCGGGCTTGGGAAGTAGAAGAACTCCCAGAACCCCGTCAAGCAGGTAGTGTGGTGTACCACTTTGTAACTTTAGAGTACAGTAAACTCCTAGTGTGGTATACCGCAGTAACACAACAAATTACGTCGTCTGCTGTCTTCCTTATTCCCTCCAGTGTGACGAGGTTCAGCTCCTTCTGTGCTTTTTCAAAGCTCAGACCCCTGAGCTCAGGAACAATCCTTGTTGCACATATATATAAATATGGACCATATTCCTATTATTTTTATGTAGGGGGTTCCATGCAGGGGCAGCATAATAACAGGTCTCACAAAGGATGTATTCAGCGCTCGAAAGAGACCCGCTATCGAGGTTCTTGACTGATAACACACCTACGTTTTCCACGTATAGCAGATGTTGATGCCTGCCTCGGGTGATATCGTTCACTTCTATGACTTTCTATTTTCCAGAAGCTGGAAGTTGCCTTCCCTTCAGTCTGTAATGTACTTGATCCTTTCTTGCTCCAATTGCTGTTCTCGTTACCTTGCATTTGTCAGGGTTAACGTCTAGTAGCATCAGACCACCTCTGGAGAGAGTGTGTAGTTCATTTTGTAATGTTTTGCAGTCATTCTCAGGTCTGATTCGTCTCGTTAGTTTAACATCATCGACAAACATTCATAACAATGAGCTTGCTTCATCTGTTAGATCGTTTACACATATTTGGAAAGGAATGAGCCCGAATACCAACCCTTGAGGTACTCCACTCGTTACCTTTCTCCGGTATGATAGCTCTCCTCTCACTATTCTTACGGTTCCGGAGGAAGACTTACTATGTCTTCTTCTTCCTGGAAGAGACTCCTTCACCCACTTAATTATTTTATCGATACGTCAGCCTGTTGCTTATAGTTTGCATAGGAATCGATTGAGAGGAACTGTGTGTGTGTGTGTGTGTGTGTGTGTGTGTGTGTACTCACCTAATTGTACTCACCTAATTGTGCTTGCGGGGGTTGAGCTTTGGCTCTTTGGTCCCGCCTCTCAACTGTAAATCAACTGGTGTACAGATTCCTGAGCCTACTGGGCTCTATCATACCTACATTTGAAACTGTGTATGGCAGTTTGTGTGTGTGTGTGTGTGTGTGTGTGTGTGTGTGTGTGTGTGTGTGTGTCTGAGAATGAGCACAAAGCAGAAGGAACAAATATTTACCTTCTCCTCGTCTGCTCCGGGCGGCGAGGATTTTTTAACCAAAGCTGAGGGGGGGAGGGAGAGGTGAATGGGGGGGGGGTGTTCTGGAGGAAAATGGAGGCTTAAGGAAGTGTGGAATAATGAGACTGGCACAAGAGAAATATACTGTGGGAGGGAGGGAGACACACTGAAAGTGGAATGCATTTTGTGTGCGCGGTCTTTCCTGGAGGAATGTTACATAAAACACACACACACACACACACACACACACACACAAACACACACACGCTCTCTCTCTCTCTTTGCGTATGAAATTCCAGTGTCGTTGCCGAGTAATTGATGAAAAAATAAATCAAAGAAAGAAAAAAATTTATTTAGAAGAGTGGAAGAAAAACATAGACAAAACGAAGGGATAACAAAAATACAAAAATAAAATGTACTAATGATAGATTAAAGGAAAACAAGAAGAATGGAACGAAAGAAGAAGGTAAAGGAGGGGGGTTAAAAAAGGATACATGGAAATACTGAAATAAGGAAAAGAGGAGGTAGGTAGAGGAGAGTGTCGGCTGTTTTGTTTAACACATGTAGAATCCGGGTATATTCCTGGTGGAGCCGAGCGCCTTGAGAAACATTTCACGTCTTTGAGAAGCCGGAGGTAAAGTGGAAGTTTGACCTGCCTGCCGGCCAGGCCTAACTCGGCAACCAGCTGGGGGAAGTCTGGGTGCCTAGCTAGCTGGGAGGAGTCTGGCTGCCCAGCTGGGAGGAGTCTGGCTGCCCAGCTGGGAGGAGTCTGGCTGCCCAGCTGGGAGAAGCCTGGCTGTCCAGCTGGGAGGAGTCTGCAGACCTACCTGGTCTTCTGTTACTCTACCACACATCTCTGCCACAGTACCCCGTAAGAGAAGCATACACGAATGACAGGGAGGACGCTACAGGGGGATAAAGGAATACCTAACCAACAGAAGACTGTGAGCCACTGTCCATCACAGCTAAGCTACCATATCGGCACTAACAAAGCTAAACACACGAGGCGTCATGGTATAAAAATAAATCCCATTATTGAAAATCCGGCATGAGAAAAGCACAACTGGGCAGTGCTAGTGAAATAACATTTTTCTGAAGGAGGGAGAGAGCAGTGGAGTGTGTGGGGGTGAGGGGAGTGTGTGGAGGAGAGTGGACACAGTGAAAGAGAGTGGACACAGTCAAGGAGAGTGGACACAGTCAAGGAGAGTGGACACAGTGAAGGAGAGTGGACACAGTCAAGGAGAGTGGACACAGTGAAGGAGAGTGGACACAGTCAAGGAGAGTGGACACAGTCAAGGAGAGTGGAACATAGAGACAGAGGATACAACAAAACTCCATGCTGACGTAAATCAGGCCCCTTCAGTGGACCACAGACAAGAAACATGTCAAATGAAGATACGTTCCAGCTTCTGCGTTTCGCTAAAAACGAAAATATTAAAACGGAAGCCACGTATGAAATGCGGTCAAATTACACTATTGAAATAAAAGGCAATATAAAAGATTTTGAAGTTATCATGTCGGAAGACCTAATTTTTTATAGAATGCAATAAAGTAGCCTTCCCAACTGGAAAAAACGGTAGATTAGATAACATCATCCTATAAAACCAGAAATATCAGATCAATTATGTTACTTTTTAAAACTCTTGGTGTTCTCTAAGGGCGGGGGGGGGGAATGTTGTTGCTCACTAACAGCCCCATTCAGAGCTGGAGAAATTACTGACCTAAAGAACGTTCAAAGATCTTTTACTGTCCAAATCCATTCAGTAAAACATCTAAATTTTTGAGACCGTTCACATTTATAAATCTGTATTCTCTTGATCGGAGGCGAGAGAGATGCATACAAATTTATACTTGGAAAATATTAGAGGGTCTGGTTCCAAATTTACTCACGGAAATAACTCCAAATGAAACCATAAGTCATGGCAGGAACTGCAAAAATAGCCGCGTTGATAAGCAGAGCCGCAACAGGTACTCTTGAGAGAGAGAGAGAACTCTATCAACTTCAACGATAATACCCAACGCTTTTTAACTCTCTCTCTCTAAACATTAGGGGCATAATTAGTCGACTTCCTTCGGTGTTCGAAATAGAACTTGATAAATAATCTCCAAATAATACCTGACCAACCAGACTGTGATTCGCAATTGAGGCTGCGAGCAGCTGCGTGTAATAGCCTCATTAACCAGACCACCAACCAAGAGGCCATTGCAGAGAGCGGGCTGCGTGGACATTGATCCCCGGAACCAATACTAGGGCAGGGATGAGAGAGAGTGGAGAGAGAATAAAATGAAGAAAAGAAGATAGAATGAAGAGGAAGAGACACATTAAAGGAGAAAGGGTAGAGTGAAAGAGAGAATACAGTGAAGGAGAAGATACAGTGAAAGAGAGAATACAGTGAAGGAGAAGATACAGTGAAGGAGAAGATACAGTGAAGGAGAAGATACAGTGAAGGAGAAGATATAGTGAAGGAGAAGGGGG
>NW_025567683.1:0-16228 GCF_020424385.1 Procambarus clarkii
AATGAGGAAGCTTTTAGGGCGCTTTACACTGCCTACGTGAGACCCGTCTTAGAGTATGCCGCGCCATCATGGAGCCCCCACCTGAAGAAACACATAAAGAAACTGGAGAAGGTTCCGAGGTTTGCGACGAGGCTTGTCCCAGAGTTACGAGGAATGGGATATGAAGAGCGGCTGAAGGAACTGAACCTTACGACACTAGAGAAAAGAAGGGAGAGAGGAGATATGATAGAGACATAAAATACTCAGGGGAATTGACAAAGTGGAAATAGATGAAATGTTCACACGTAATAATAACAGAACGAGGGGACATGGGTGGAAGCTTGAAACTCAGATGAGTCACAGAGATGTTAGGAAGTTTTCTTTTAGCGTGAGAGTAGTGGGGAAATGGAATGCACTTGGGGAACAGGTTGTGGAAGCAAATACTATTCATACTTTTAAAACTAGGTATGATAGGGCAATGGGACAGGAGTCATTGCTGTAAACAACCGATAGCTAGAAAGGCGGGATCCAAGAGTCAATGCTCGATCCTGCAAGCACATATAGGTGAGTACATATAGGTGAGTACAAACACACACACACACACACACACACACACACACACACACACACACACACACACACACACACACACACACACACACACACACACACACACACACACACACACACACACACACACACACACACACACACACACACACACAGCTTAAAATTTATAAACCTTCTTACATTAAATAATTTAAAAAACAAGAACATAAGGACAATTCTGACATGAAAACAAACATTTTCACCGAAAATATCAAAATTGAGCCAACATTAGAAACAACCTCTCAGGCAGATGGAGACTTGAGGCAACATTTCAAATATATTCTCCTAGAAAATGTTCGGATTTGAAGTTACACATTTGAGACAAGTTCCTCTCGCAAGCAGCATCCCTCCCCTCATCTCGAGATGGAGATTACTGCAAGAGAGGAAACCAAAATGAGGTATTCTCGGGCTCACCATAGCCAGTGCTGCTTGGAACTTTTTGTTCCAAGTAGCGAATCTTAAACAACAACAACAAAATGAGGGGAAAACTTGCAATGTTGAAATTCAAATATTTGAACAGAGTTACGTGTTTCTTGATTAGTGAGCATTAGGCTTCATAAAAAAATTTTTCTCACAGACGTTGTGATCAAATTCGTGAGAGCTGTAGGATGTTCACAGGCCTGAAGGTTCAGGATTGCTGCAATAAGCTTCAATAAGCATCGTTGCAGTCGGTGCTGGAAGCTCTGAGTGTTGCAGAGGCTTGCAGAGGTTGGCGGAGATAATTACTGTTGAAGGTGAAGACTAAACCTGTTAAACTGCAGACAGGTGATTCACTGCATACTAACTGCTCTTGGTTAATGGATGTGGGGAGGGGGGGGGGGGAGGGTTAAGGGGTGTGTGTGGGGGGGGGGGTTAATGGTTGGTGTTGGGGGTTAAGGCGGCGTGGGTAATTTATATGGGTGTGGTTAATTGGTGTGGGTGGGGTTAAGGGTGTGGGTGGGGTTAAGGGGTGTGGGTGGGGTTAAGGGTGTGGGTGAGGTTAAGGGTGTGGGTGGGGTTAAGGGTGTGGGTGTGGGTTAAGGGGTGTGGGTGGGGTTAAGGGGTGTGGGTGGGGTTAAGGGATGTGGGTGAGGTTAAGGGGTGTGGGTGGGGTTAAGGGGTGTGGGTGAGGTTAAGGGGTGTGGGTGGGGTTAAGGGGTGTGGGTGGGGTTAAGGGGTGTGGGTGGGGTTAATTGGTGTGGGTGGGGTTAAGGGGTGTGGGTGGGGTTAAGGGGTGTGGGTGGGGTTAATGGGTGTGGGTGGGTGGGGTTAAGGGGTGTGGGTGGGTGGGGTTAAGGGGTGTGGGGGGTTAAGGTGGTGTGGTTAATTTATATGGGTGGGGTTAATTGGTGTGGGTGGGGTTAAGGGGTGTGGGTGGGGTTAAGGGGTGTGGGTGGGGTTAAGGGGTGTGGGGGGTTAAGGGGTGTGGGTGGGTGGGGTTAAGGGTGTGGGTGGGGTTAAGGGGTGTGGGTGGGTGGGGTTAAAGGGTGTGGGTGGGGTTAAGGGGTGTGGGTGGGTGGGGTTAAGGGTGTGGGTGGGTGGGGTTAAGGGGTGTGGGTGGGTGGGGTTAAGGGGTGTGGGTGGGTGGGGTTAAGGGGTGTGGGTGGGTGGGGTAAGGGGTGTGGGTGGGTGGGGTTAAGGGGTGTGGGTGGGGTTAAGGGGTGTGGGTGGGTGGGGTTAAGGGGTGTGGGTGGGGTTAAGGGGTGTGGGTGGGTGGGGTTAAGGGGTGTGGGTGGGTGGGGTTAAGGGGTGTGGGTGGGTGGGGTTAAGGGGTGTGGGTGGGTGGTGTTAAGGGGTGTGGGTGGGGTTAAGGGGTGTGGGTGGGGTTAAAGGGTGTGGGTGGGTGCTGTTCAGGGGTGGAGTGTCTTGGAAAATTCTTCACTCTTACATCACCCTTAAGATTGTAATTTATGTTAATGAATAAATGAGAGTAAGAACCAGGGTGACAGTGTTATGTGTGTGTGTGTGTGTGTGTGTGTGTGTGTGTGTGTGTGTGTGTGTGTGTGTGTGAGTGTGTAAGGTACATATACGTAGTAGACATAATAGAGTATAAATAAGTTGGTTAGAAAGGCGGGGTCCAGGAGCTAATAGCTCGGTTTTGCAGACACATATAATAAATATACAAAAGTACAGTCGTGGTGAAGGGTTGTGGGTTGGGAGGGTTATGTTGGGAGGGTTATGTTGGGAGGGTTATGTTAGGAGGGTTATGTTGGGAGGGTTATGTTGGGAGGGTTATGTTGGGAGGGTTATGTTGGGAGGGTTATGTTGGGAGGGTTATGTTGGGAGGGTTATGTTGGGAGGGTTATGTTGGGAGGGTTATGTGGGAGGGTTATGTTGGGAGGGTTATGTTGGGAGGGTTATGTTGGGAGGGTTATGTTGGGAGGGTTATGTTGGGAGGGTTATGTTGGGAGGGTTATGTTGGGAGGGTTATGTTGGGAGGGTTATGTTGGGAGGGTTATGTTGGGAGGGTTATGTTGGGAGGGTTATGTTGGGAGGGTTATGTTGGGAGGTTATGTTGGGAGGGTTATGTTGGGAGGGTTATGTTGGGAGGGTTATGTTGGGAGGGTTATGTTGGGAGGGTTATGTTGGGAGGGTTATGTTGGGAGGGTTATGCTAGGAGGGTTATGTTGGGAGGGTTATGTTGGGAGGGTTATGTTGGGAGGGTTATGTTGGGGGTTATGTGGGAGGGTTATGTTGGGAGGGTTATGTTGGGAGGGTTATGTTGGGAGGGTTATGTTGGGAGGGTTATGCTGGGAGGGTTATGTTGGGAGGGTTATGTTGGGAGGGTTATGTTGGGAGGGTTATGTTGGGAGGGTTATGTTGGGAGGGTTATGTTGGGAGGGTTATGTTGGGAGGGTTATGTTGGGAGGGTTATGTTGGGAGGGTTATGTTGGGAGGGTTATGTTGGGAGGGTTATGTTGGGAGGGTTAAGTTGGGAGGGTTATGTTGGGAGGGTTATGTTGGGAGGGTTATGTTGGGAGGGTTATGTTGGGAGGGTTATGTTGGGAGGGTTATGTTAGGAGGGTTATGTTGGGAGGGTTATGTTTGGAGGGTTATGTTAGGAAGGTTATGTTGGGAGGGTTATGTTGGGAGGGTTATGTTGGGAGGGTTATGTTGGGAGGGTTATGTTGGGAGGGGGTTAAGTTAGGAGGGTTATGTTGGGAGGGTTATGTTGGGAGGGTTATGTTGGGAGGGTTATGTTGGGAGGGTTATGTTGGGAGGGTTATGGGAGGGTTATGTTGGGAGGGTTATGTTGGGAGGGTTATGTTGGGAGGGTTATGTTGGGAGGGTTAAGTTGGGAGGGTTATGTTGGAGGGTTAAGTTGGGAGGGTTATGTTGGGAGGGTTATGTTGGGAGGGTTATGTTGGGAGGGTTATGTTGGGAGGGTTATGTTGGGAGGGTTATGTTGGGAGGGTTAAGTTGTTGGGAGGGTTAAGTTGGGAGGGTTATGTTGGAGGGTTATGTTGGGAGGGTTTGTTGGAGGGAGGGTTATGTTGGGAGGGTTATGTTGGGAGGGTTATGTTGTTGGGAGGGTTATGTTGGGTTATGTTGGGAGGGTTATGTTGGGAGGGTTAAGTTGGGAGGGTTATGTTGGGAGGGTTATGTTGGAGGGGTTTATGTTGGGAGGGTTATGTTGGGGGAGGGTTATGTTGGGAGGGTTATGTTGGGAGGGTTATGTTGGGAGGGTAAGTTAGGAGGGTTATGTTGGGAGGGTTATGTTGGGAGGGTTATGTTGGGAGGGTTATGGTTGGGAGGGTTATTGGGAGGGTTATGTTGGGAGGGTTATGTTGGGAGGGTTGTGTTGGGAGGGTTATGTTGGGAGGGTTATGTTGGGAGGGTTATGTTGGGAGGGTTATGTTGGGAGGGTTATGTTAGGAGGGTTATGTTAGGAGGGTTATGTTGGGAGGGTATGTTGGGAGGGTTATGTTGGGAGGGTTATGTGGGAGGGTTATGTTGGGAGGGTTATGTTAGGAGGGTTATGTTGGGAGGGTTATGTTGGGAGGGTTATGTTGGGAGGGTTATGTTGGGAGGGTTAAGTTGGGAGGGTTTGTTGGGAGGGTTAAGTTGGGGAGGGTTATGTTGGGAGGGTTATGTTAGGAGGGTTATGTTGGGAGGGTTAAGTGGAAGGGTTATGTTGGGAGGGTTATGTTGGGAGGTTAAGTTGGGAGGGTATGTTGGGAGGGTTATGTTGGGAGGGTTATGTTGGGAGGGTTAAGTTGGGAGGGTTAAGTTGGAAGGGTTATGTTGGGAGGGTTATGTTGGAGGGTTAAGTTGGGAGGGTTATGTTGGGAGGGTTATGGTTGGGAGGGTTATGTTGGGAGGGTTATGTTGGGAGGGTAAGTTGGGAGGGTTATGTTGGGAGGGTTATGTTGGGAGGGTTATGTTGGGAGGGTTAAGTTAGGAGGGTTATGTTGGGAGGGTTATGTTGGGAGGGTTATGTTGGGAGGGTTATGTGGGGAGGGTATGTTGGGAGGGTTATGTTGGGAGGGTTATGTTGGGAGGGTTATGTTGGGAGGGTTATGTTGGGAGGGTTATGTTGGGAGGGTTATGTTGGGAGGGTTATGTTGGGAGGGTTATGTTGGGAGGGTTATGTTGGGAGGGTTAAGTTGGGAGAGTTAAGTTGGGAGGGTTATGTTGGGAGGGTTAAGTTGGGAGGGTTAAGTTGGGAGGGTTAAGTTAGGAGGGTTAAACTGTCTACAAGCAGTGAAAAAAAATTAACGTATTGGAGTGAATGAATAACTTTTAAACTGACAGAAACCATAAGTGAAGAATGAGAGCAGAAATAGTGTATTGGGATTTAAGCGTTGTACAACATTGTAGAGTTGACCTTACCTGTCCCTTGCGAGACCACACCTGTCAGGCCACGCCTGTCAAACCACACCTGTCAGACTACACCTGGATTATTTGTATTTGTAATACGTGGGTGAAGCATTTGCAGCGTTGTGCTTCGAACAGAAGTCGTCAGTGAAGCACTTGTTTCGGAAGTGTTCGAACGTCTTCAGTTGTGAGTCGTGTGTAAACTGTTTTACATTCATAAACCCCAGAGGGGTTTGGCGGGTGCATGGAATGGTCTTTGGCTGTTGTTTATGAGGACGGGCTGCGAGGGAAATGGAGGTCCTAGCTGACCGGGTTCGATTCCATCAGGGGTCAAGTGTTTTCTTATGTATGTTTGCTTGGGGACCATATATATATATATATATATATATATATATATATATATATATATATATATATATATATATATATATATATATATATATATATATATATATATATATATATATATATATATATATATTGTATAAAATTGCAACAATTGCAACAAGGCCAAGCTTGCAATCTGCGTTGGATTATGTTTGGAAAAAATGAACAATGTAATTCGATGTTGCTCGACTGTCCGACTTATAAAACCGCGTTCCCATTGGTTGTTTCCTTTCCACGCTCTGGCCAATTATTTTCCACCAATTTGATTACGTTTCAACAGAACCCGATCCTCATCTCCCGTTTTCTGTGACGAAATGTATTGCACAGGTCATTCTTGCCCGGAGCTGCGTTGCATTTACAACCTCAGCCTGTTAGAGGATAAAGTAAACACGATGTGTAAAGGGGCGGGACGTAGTAACGGAAATGATAACGAAGGCTGGAGGTACGTAGAGGAGACGGAGTGCAGCTCTCAGGCAGTAACGAGAAATTACTAGCGTTTTGGATTATGGCCAACGAATATTCAATGTCCGGTGTGAGCAAAAGTGCTACACAATCATTGCGAGGAGAAAAATATGCTCCTCGAATTGTATGTTAATTTAAATGTTTTAATTCGGTAAATCAGTTATCATATCTAATATCATAGCCTCTATGGAGTCATTACAGGAATAACATAAGACCAAGAGAGGTAACTGAGTTAAAGAATTGACTCCTCATAGCCAAAATGTGAAGCACTGAGACAGATCGATAATGATATAGCAAAGCAATCCCAGGAGCAACCCGAGCTGCTCCCCAGCCATATCACGAGGCAGACACAGTAAACGACCAGTTTATGGAAGGATTGTAGTGGTAAAGCTGACAGAGAAGTTGACCAGACCACACACTAGAAGGTGAAGGGGCGACGACGTTTCGGTCCGTCCAGGACCATTCTCAATCGACTTGAGAATGGTCCAGGACGGACCGAAACGTCGTCGTCCCTTCACCTTCTAGTGTGTGGTCTGGTCAACATAATTTAGCCACGTTATTGTGACTCATCGCCTGACAGAGAAGTGCTCGTCTAGGTGTTCCGTTAAGTCGTTACAAGAGGTCACTGAGTGTCTGATTAGTGTGGCGGCGTCGAGGTAAATAGCCCTGAAGTACTTTACTGCTGACCTTCCAACAGTATAAATCCTCACTTGTCTCACCAAGACTATAACCAGTGCGCTAAAACAGAAGCGGGGAAAAAGGAGGAAACCCCACCTCCACTTAAAACTTTGACCCAAATATCACAGTAACAAGGTTATTGCGAATAACCGAACTCAATTACGGGCTCACTATAGCCCGTGATACAAGGACATTCTGTTCTGAGTACTTAAATCTTAAACTACGAACAACTATGGCCTCCGGTACTGGTAATGGCTCGAAAGAGCCTCCACGGGCTATTCATGCCCGTGCCACTTTTAGGGTGGCTTATTCTTTATCAATCGATCATCTTGTCTCCAGGAGACGAGAGACCCTTGGGCTGCCAGAGCGGGAAAAGTCCTAAACAGACTACAAAATAAAAGCATTAACCTTGATAGAAGAGGTGATCAACCACACCCAAACTACACCTGTTCCACACCGTGGGAAGAGCCTACCTTCAAAATAGTAATAGAAAGTCTCCCGATGAAAAAGACTGCCTCTGATCCAACAATCCGAAGGCGCATCATAGAAAAGCAAATGAGCAGCATAGCAGTAGCAGGAGCCACCCACATCTTCACAGACGGATCGGTGGACACAGAATATGAGAGTGCTGGCGCTGCTCTTTGCACGACCAGCGTGCAGGCATATTGGAGACTGGGAGGACTAGTATCATCAACCCAAACTGAGCTGTTTGCCATACAACAGGCATTCGCATATGTGATTGTACAAAACACTCATCATGCAATTATTCACACAGACTCAAAAACTGCACTTCAATATTAGGACAAAAACAGTGGAAAGACAACGAGGAAATAATTACTACTATTATGTATCTTGGAGCAGTCGCTAAAGGCAAAGGACTCAACATAACCTTAAACTGGATCCCATCCCATGTTGGAATCCCATTAAAGGAGAAAGCCAGACGATGAAACTGCCAAATTGGCAATTCGTCATCCAGTGGTCCACAAAACTATCCAACCCAGCCTAGAGTACACCACAAACACCATCACCACCACAACACTCACACCTCAACACAGCCCATCTACACCAGAGAGTAGCTGAAGGGTCGCCCTCTGCAGTATGGTCTCTTCAGGCCACCAAGTTGGACAGGTTAAATATCCCAAAAGGAATCCACAAGGAAATAGCAGTTCGGTTATATAGACAACGGCTAGCTTACAGAGGCAACTGGGAGATTGGTGAACCCAGAGAGTGGGAATACATCTTCTGCCAAACAGTCACAGAAAGTAACTACTTCACTATCTCCTGGAATGTGAAGCAACCAACGACCTTAGAAGAGCTGTAAGAGTCCCTGACACTTGCAGTAACCTCCCTGAAGCCATCAACACTGCCACTCTTATGGTAATGAAAAATGTCCAGCAGCTGGAGACCGTCATAAATATTGTCAAGCAGTATCCTCCCCCGCGATAGAAGCCACATAGTAAGGACTGACGATTTAAATGCGAGTACAACACGCAGTATGTCCTCTCACGACCAAAGATCACATTCACTCCAAAAAATCTGCCACTTACGGGCTATTCATGCCCGTGCCACTTCTTGGGTGGCTTAATCTTCATCAATCATCAATACTGTCTCCAGGCACATCTCTTGTGCCAGGTAAGTCCACTATGGGCTCACCATAGCCCGTGCTGCTTGGAACGTTTTGTTCCGAGTAGCTGAATCTAAAACAACAACAACATCCTGTCTCCATTACGGGCTATTCATGCCCGTGCCACCTCTTAGGGGGCTTAATCTTCATAAATTAATCCTGTCTCCTCACTTGAGAATGAACCATGTAGGTTCGAAACGTTGTGTAAATCTATATAAATAAAAATGGAAATGTTCGTTTGTTCAAAATCGCTAATCTCTGAAAGTTCTTGGCCGATTGCTTTGAAATTTTCACACAATGTTCCATTCTCATCCGAGAGGGTTTTTATGTGCATACTATATAGATGTCACGTCTGTGACAGAAAAAAAACATTAATTTTTAAAAACTGTTTTTCATGTGGGAGAAATCTTTGGAACCTCTTTACCGATTGTTTTAATATTTTGACACGACGTTGCATTCGAATAGGCGCGTCTTTTTTTTTTTTTTTTTACCTGTGACAGGTAAAAACATTTTTTTTTTAAGAAACAGCGCCATCTGTTGCACATAGGAGCAACACAGGAGGATGGGGTCGCCATGGGTTCTCCCCTAGGTGTCCTGTTTGTAAACTTCTACATGGGTACCATCGAGCAAAAAGTCTTAGTCGACATGAACTTGAAACCGGCCATATACTGCAGGTATGTTGACGACATTTTTACACAGGTACCTGATGTCAGACATCTGCAGGAGCTGAAGGAGGCGTTTGAGCAGAGTTCCGTGCTGCGTTTCACTTATGAGATGGAAAAGGATGGGAAGCTGCCCTTTCTAGATGTAACAGTCATGGAAAAGAGCGGAGGTTTCCACACTGCAGTCTACACTAAGGAAACGAACATAGGAATGTGCCTAAATGCCAACAGCGACTACCCAGACAGGTACAAGAGGAGTGTTGTTAACGCATATGTCGACCGTGCTCTCAACCACAGCTCAGAATGGAAGCAAGTCGACGAAGAACTCTGTAGGGTAAGGCAGGTCCTAGTCAACAACGGCTTCTCCAATGGTTTCGTCGAAGACATCATAAGAAGGAAAGTGAAACGCCATGCAACCTCTGAAGAGACAACTAACACAACACCTATACCCCTATTAGACTATTTTACAGGAACTTCTTTTCCACAGCTCATAAAACGGAGGAAAGGGTCCTGAAAGATATTGTTAATAGAAACGTTATCCCTACAGACAAAAATCAGAGGATACAACTGACGATTTACTATAAAACCAGAAAAAACGGCCAGCCTACTCATGAGAAACTCTCCAGACACAAAGCAGAACGCTTTAAAAGAGACCAACGTCGTCTATGCCTTCAAATGCCCTCTTGGGGACTGTAAGCTCCAAAAAACCCAGTTATAGGCAAGACAACAACATCTCTTTCTAGGCGTTTAACGATGCATAAGCAACAGGGCTCCATTAAGGAACATATAATCTCTTCCCACAACCAAACCATCGCCAGAGAAATCCTAGTAAACAACACAGAAATCATCGATAGATACAGCGATAGCAGGCGGCTTGACGTTTGCGAGGCACTACACATTAAGAAGTCAACACCAGCAATCAACAGCCAATTAATGCAAACTATATTCTACTCACCTCAAGACTCCGCTCCAATATAGAAGCATCAAGAAATATGGACCAATAGGCTTTCTACAATCACTTCCATTCAATACCCATTGTTTCGTGTTCTGTCTTGTGTTGATGAATTTAATACCCTATTAAACCTCTTGTTCCTTGTGTTGATGAAATTAATACCCTCACCCCATCCACCTCACTCAAATGTAGATATAAACAAATCGGAGATGTGTAAGTTCTATTCAGTTATGTATGTGTAAACTAAAGTCTTTGAAAATGTAATAAGTTTTACGAAACGCGCTCAAGTGTCACGTCAGACTAGAAATAAAAATGAATTTTGGAGAATTGATTTTTGAATTACCACCAACAGTGAAAAGAAATGTACGAAAGATTGAAAAAATTCGTGTTAGAATTATTAATCTTACTTTTTCGGTCATATTTAATAATATATGTCTACAGGAAAGACTGCTACCAAAATATACTAATATATATATATATATATATATATATATATATATATATATATATATATATATATATATATATATATATATGTCGTACCTAGTAGAAAGAACGCACTTCTCAGCCTACTATGCAAGGCCCGATTTGTCTAATAAGCCAAGTTTTCATGAATTAATTGTTTTTCGACTACCTAACCTACCTAACCTAACCTAACCTAACTTTTTCGGCTACCTAACCTAACCTAACCTATAAAGATAGGTTAGGTTAGGTTAGGTAGGGTTGGTTAGGTTCTGTCATATATCTACGTTAATTTTAACTCCAATAAAAAAAATTGACCTCATACAAAACGAAATGGGTAGCTTTATCATTTCATGAGAATAAAATTAGAGAAAATATATTAATTCAGGAAAACTTGGCTTGTTAGGCAAATCGGGCCTTGCATAGTAGGCCGAGAAGTGCATTCTGGCTACTAGGTACGACATATATATATATATATATATATATATATATATATATATATATATATATATATATATATATATATATATATATATATATATTGTGACGATAATCTCCTTCAAGAGATTGAGCCTGCTCTTCCCTCCACAATTACGTCATTGAAATTATATAAAACTACTATGGAAGAAATGTCCAACAACGACAACAACACCAGCTCCGGTTTGCCAGAGCGCAAAACGTTGCAGCCAGAGACACCTGTTCGGACTCAAACCGCCAAACTACCTGTTGATCGCTACCGGCTCCGCTGATTGGTCGCCGGTCTGGCTGCAACTGCACTCCACCCCCCCATACTACTTGATGTCTGGGGTCGCCACGACCTCAGACCTCAGAATATTCAGTGCTTTCGTGGTTACCACTCCTCCCGGCTAGACGTTAGCGTGTACTGAGAGAGGTGGTAGCTTAAAGCCAATATTCCAGCACCTCCCATTTAATTTTGTATTGCACTTCTTGTTATTTTATCTTAACGTAACTTTTCATTGTGTCATTTAATTATTCTTATTATTTTGATTGATTGATTTTATTATAAGAATTGGTTTGTCCATTTTTTCATGTTTTGATTTATTTAACGTAATTAAAATTTCATTGTTAAAATTTACTTGTGTTTTGTGTGTCTTCTCCTTACCTTACCACAGACGAAGTTCCAGTTTTTCTATTTTTTTTTATAACTATGTGACGAGGCCATACCCCTAGCCTTAAACAGCCGAACACCAACGCGTTACCGTCACAAGTTATATGGGGGCCTGTCCTAGGAGCTTCACTCAGGTACTGGTGCCAAGTGGTAATTTATGGTAAGCGTATTTAACTTTGTTAACGTAGCTTTACTATTTTTCATATTCCATTTCATTTTTTATAAGGTGCTGTGTATTGTGCATTACGAGAGTAACATATGGTGAAGGTGAGACAACTTTGGATTACGTGGTGACTGTAGGCCGCAGTCATACTCTTAATTGGTCATCTCTCCCTCCGTGTTATTACTCGTGTTTACCATCTTTGTCCCTTGAATATTTCTCATTTTGACAGATCATCATATTGGTACCCTGGTACTGTGGTCTGCCCCGGGTCAAGAGTACCCAATCTTCTGCAATCTGACTGTAGGAGGACAAAGAGGGCCATAGTTCCTCTAGCTCGAACTTTAGTTGCTGAATTGGGACCTCAGCAGCAGTTCTCGTCACCAGTTGACACCTCGCACCCCTACACGTCAGTCAGAGATGATGATACATACAACGGTAGGGAATTAGCTTATTTTTTCAGAGCACAAAAGTTCGCTAATTCTGTAAGTATCATATTAAATTCAGTAGGGAAAAACTTGCTTTATGTCCTATAGAGACTCGGCAAGGTATGCCTACATCCTTGGACTACCAATTTTACTTTTGAAGCATTTAACTGTTTCATTTGTTTTCGAAACTCTGTTTCATTTGTTAGTAGGATTTTCTTGCCCTTATCCTCTTACATGAGTACCGGGTACAAGATTTCCTGCGCCCTTGATTTAATTTAATCATTTAATATCTTTCACTTAACTTTAATTGTTAAAGATCTCACAGGATAGGTACCAGTTGCCACGTTGTCCTGTTTCTGACATTCACTATTGAATATTCGTGTACCTTTATTTGCTAATTTCACCATGTTTCGTCTCCAAGCTTTCCGTACAAATCCAGCAGGTGAAATAGGGACTTTAAGTCGTGCCAAGAGGACTGAATTACAAACTCTTGCACATGAGTATCAACTAGAAGTTCCCTACCAAGCCAACAAAAATGACCTACACAACCTGTTGCTGGATTACTATTTAGAGCAAGGTAAGATAGACTCTGAAACTCATGAAACTTACTATATTGCAGATAAACCTGATTTGGCAACGCTGAAACTCAAACTAGAGCTGGCCAAGATTGAAGAACGAACAGCTGCCATACGGAGGGACGAACAAGAACGCGAGGCCGCCTTGAGGAGAGAAGAACAAGAACGTGAGATTGCCTTACTCCAGGAGCGGGAACGCGTACGGCTTGAAACCAAACAACGCGAGTTGGAGATGCAACGCGAACATGACAAGCAACAAGCAACTCTGGCTCTAGAGTGTCGTCAACGTGAAATCGCCTTGGAAACTTCACACTTCACTCAACGCCAACAAGCTACTGCCAATCTTCCCGTCAGTTTTAATATATCACATGCAAGTAAGTTAATGCCATCCTTTGTAGAAGCAGAAGTTGATGTGTTCTTTACCACCTTTGAAACCCTTGCTAATCAACTCAGTTGGCCTGTCGACCAATGGGCCACACTTCTCAGAGTCCATCTTACAGGTAGAGCTGCAGTCACACTCAGTACTTTGGCGTCTGAGAATGACTACCACACTCTGAAACAAGCAGTGTTGGACGCCTACCTCCTCTCTACTGAAAGTTATAGAAGGAAATTCCGTGACCACCTGAAGGCAAGTACCACTACCTTCCTCGAGTTTGCTAACACGAAACGGAGGTATTTCATGAAATGGCTGGAAGCAGCACATGTCTCTACTTTTACAGAACTCGTCAACCTGATGCTTGTTGAAGAATTCTTGAGACGTGTGCCACCTCCTGTCCGCCTCTACTTAGCAGATAAAGAAGAAACCGACTACCTGAAGTGTGCTAAGTCGGCTGACACTTACAGCCTCATCCACCGGCTGACACCCGAACCATCCTCCAGTAAGAAGTCGTGGTACAGTTACGAGAAGGTGAGCCCCGATCAAGCTGGTTCACAACTGTACTGCAAGTATTGTAGACTCTATGGACATACCATAGACAAGTGTGGTAAGTCTCAATACAAGGGAACCACTGACCAACAAAGACCCAAACCAACTCCTCCTAAGTCCGGTAAGCCTGTGATGAATGTTGGTGTTGATGTTAATGATCTTTCTCTTTTCAGTAACCACCTGTATACTGGAACTGTCTCTGCCAACGGTTCAAATCCGGAGGGACGTTTCAAATTGAAGATCTTGAGGGACACAGCGGCTCTACAATCGATCATCTTGAAGTCGGCTGTGCCCAACATCGTCTACACCGGAGAAACAGTCTTCATCACTGACCTCACTGCTACCACTCCATACCCTCTCGCCAGAGTCCACCTGGATTGTCCCTACGTGAACGGGGAAGTCCAAGTCGCCGTCAGGGAAAAGCCTTTTCCCATGCCTGGAGTGCAACTTCTCCTAGGCAACGACTTGGCAGAAGACCTGCAACCGACCAACCTGATCGTCATGGACAAACCCCAGGTGTGTAACTCTGTGCCAATAAACCCTATTCTAGAGTATGTTCCAGCAGAGGTTCAAGAGAGTGATGAAGTTTCTCCTCCGGTTCTCGTGACCACCCGTGCACAAGCCGCACGTCCACAGCCAGCTGACTCTACTGCTACCGCTGTCCCTCAAGACCCTCAGAAACTCCCCCCGCATCTGACCAAGTTGGAGTTCCGTAAGTTGCAGAGGGAAGATCTTACTTTAACACCATTGTTTTTCCAGGCTGAGACTCAACCCGACAGTATTCCTGGGTTCTTCCTAGAGAACGACTTGCTCTACCGCAGATATAGACCCAGTAAACTGAAGGAGGAGGACGATTGGGCCAACATCGAACAACTTGTGATTCCCACCAGCCTGCGGCCCACTATTCTACACCTGGCCCACGGAGCATTCTCCCACTACGGCTTCAACAAGACTTACCATGGGATTCGTCAAGACTACTACTGGCCAGGTATGGTAAATAACGTCAAACAGTACGTAAAACAGTGTCATACATGTCAGATGGCAGGCAAACCGAACATCTCCATTCCCAGAGCGCCACTGATTCCCATACAGGTGCCTGCGGAACCTTTCCACAGACTCATAATAGACTGTGTTGGTCCTTTACCTCGGACCAGTTCAGGTAACGCCTACATCCTAACCATCCTGTGTCCTACCACCAGATTTCCCATAGCAGTTCCAGTGAAGAACATCACGGCTGCTACGGTTATAAAACATCTATTGAAGATCTTCACTCAATACGGATTTCCCAGGGAGATTCAAAGTGACTGTGGTACCAACTTCACCAGTGATCTCTTCAAAAGGACACTGGAGGAGTTCAACATCAAACAGGTATTGTCCAGCCCCTATCATCCTGCTTCACAGGGTTCTCTTGAACGTAGTCATCAGACCATCAAAGCACTCTTGAAAAAGTTTTGTAGTGAAACCTCGAAGGATTGGGATAAGCAGATTGACCTTATAATGTGTATTTTCAGAAGTCTCCCCAATGAGTCCCTAGGAGTATCTCCTTATGAGATGCTCTACGGCCGTAAGTGCCGTACTCCCCTTAAGGCTTTCAAAGACTCTCTCAGAGATGCCACCTTCAGTGAGCATCAGAATGTGCCCCAGTTTCTTCAAAACCTTCAACACATTCTAGAGAGAGTCCACCGCTTTGCCCATGATAATCTATTGAAAGCCCAGGTGAGAATGAAGACTCATTACGACCAGACCAGCAAAGTAAGAAAATTCAAGCCGGGAGACTTCGTCCTTGCCTATTTCCCTATCCCAGGTTCACCTTTACAAAACAGGTTTTCAGGACCCTACTGCGTCAAAGAGTGCAGGAATAATAACAACTACGTAATAGAGACTCCAGATAGGCGGCGGAAGACCCAGCTGTGCCATGTCAACCTCCTGAAGCAATATAATGGTACTCCTCCCACTGTCCTAACTAACTATTCCACCTTCACAGAACCCTACATCCACAGTGAGACCATCCCAGCTTCTCCTCCCGAAAGCACTGACAAGGAGTCAGCGCTTTCTAATTCCGAAATCCTTAATGATCTTCCCAAATGCTTTCAGGATAATAATCGTGCTCCTTTGCCCTCTTCTAATTCCACTCTCACCTCGTCAGATAAGCCCTTCATCCTCCATGTCGACGCCAATGGTACCGACGTTGGTGGTGTCGTGATGCAGCAACGAGGCGAGAAGAATACACCTGTCAGCGACTACTGCTACAAGGAACTACGGAACAATTGGCAAGGAGCTACTCTTCCTCATCCTGAAGCTTCAGCACTTCACTCCACACCTGAAAAGTGCTCGGTCCACCATCAACACGGACCACTCCACCCTACACCTCCTGCAGCACGCCCACTTCTCATCTCAAC